>QRDG01000096.1:1903095-2068451 GCA_012064385.1 Puccinellia tenuiflora
GAATCTTCTTTAATTGATCCTCAAGGTCCTTCAGTTCTTGTTGCAGCGGCTTCTTCTTTTTACACCAAATTTTTAATTGTCCTGCAAGATGGTTAGTCCTATTCGAGAAAACCTTATTTTTAGAATTGTTCCAAGCATTTTTAGCATAGGATTGGAAATCCTCCTCCTTGAGCCACCAATTCTCAAATTTAAAAGTATTCTTAACAAGTCTCACTTTACCTTCTGTAGACATGAGGATGGCTGCATGGTCACTTATATTATGAAAAAATGGCATATTGTAAACATTGGAAACAGGGAACATATCACACCATTCAGAATTAACAAGGCATCTATCTAACCTCTCATAAATGGGTTTAGAGGAGAATCTTTTATTAGTCCAGGTGTACGCAGGTCCACTAAAACCCAAGTCAAAAAGACCACAGTTCTTAATAATATTCCTAAAAGCATTCATACGATTGAAATTAATAGAAGAAGTATTTTTATCCATATCATACAAGATCTCATTCAAGTCGCCAATACAAAGTATGGGCAGATTACAATTATCATACACAAAGCATACACTTCATTCCAGATAACCTTAGTATTCTGGTGGTAGGGGTCACCATATATACAGACCAGACCAAATTTCTGATTACTAGAGCTAATAGTAACAGTAGCTAAAATAACATGGAAACTAGCATTATAAACTTGAACTTGAAGGCCATCACTCCACATCAACCAGAGACCTCCAGATCGACTATGAGAAGGAACTACAAAAGCATCAGCCATATTAAATCTAGAGATCAAGTCAGAAGTACTCACCTTTGAGGATTTTATTTCCGAAATAAAAGTTACCTGCGGTTTGGTGGAGTAGATCATCCTGGCAAGATGGACCATTTTGCTACTGTGAAGGTTCTTGCCCATACCTTGGCAGTTCCAGCCTAGAGCCCTCATGGTAAATCGATGGATTAAGATGATTCGACAAGTCACTCAATGGATTGGGGAAGGCTGATAAATCGCCGTACGTTAAGGAGTGGCCAGCAGTAGCGGCAGGACGATGGTTGCGACGGCAGGGCTCCAACAAATTCTCAAACAGGGGAGAACGAAATTGATAAGAAAAGGAGCAGATCAGGCTAAACAGTTGTTGAAGAAGATGGTACTGGCCTGAATCGGAGGATCAAAAGGAGAGGAATAGTGGAGATGTCAGACGGAAGAGGAAGAGAGTTGGGCAGGGAGGAGGGGAGAAGGGCCAATAAGTGGATTGAGGGATCAAAGAGGAGATAGATCAGAGGGGGATAGGAGAGAATCGATCAGCAAAGAAGATTGAATCAAGAGATCAGAGGAATTTTTGGGGGAAAGAGAGAAGAGCATGGCATATCGCCAGTCGCCACGGGGGACAGGAGACTTCGTGAAGCTTCCTTCAGATGCAGGAATTGTGTGTTGTTGGGGAATCGGGGGAGACTGGAGAGAGGAAGCCGGGAGAGAGTGGGGTAGTTGGGGTTCGATACGTGGGTGGTGATGATGATTAATGAATAAGCCAAAGTTCTTGCCTTTACTTTAAAAAATTATTTCCGTTTAGCGTGTGCTTGTCCTTAACGTCCGTGGCCGTCGAGAAACTTCCGCGACATCCTTACTAAAAGCCGCAGCCTATCATCCGTGGCCGCGAAGACGATCAATCTGACCTACTTGTACCGCTCACCGCGCACTCAAAAAAGACTAACAACAACTAATGGTGTGGTGGTCGAGGTAGGATTCCTCGTAGGTTGGCCGGCGGCTTCTCCATCAGCATGGAGCCTGCTCTGCAGTCTGGCTGTCCCGCGCGTTCTGTGTGCCGCGGCTTCTCCTCATGCTCGAGGAGATCGACGACGTCGAGACTCGAGAAGTCACTCCAGCGCGCGCGGCCGGTTTGTCTAGTACTGTATGCTGCTAAAAACGACTTCATGATCTGCTGACCATTCCTGTTGAAAGTTTTATGAATTGTTTTCAGTCACCGATCGAGTCTGGCGAGCCAAGCTTCGCAGGATGAGAAGAAGAAGAAACACGTGAGTTTTAGGCTGAGTTTGTTGTTTATGTGCTGTGTTTTGCTTATTTCTCAATTTTGAGAAGAAAAGGATGTTGCGGAATGTCTATATTCATTTTACATGTCAAATTGATTGTTCTATCCCATTTTCCTCTCACATGCATCACATATGTTTTTGGGGCGCAGTATATAAATAGATTATGAAAGCCCGACAACCTATCCCGATGTTGAAAGGCGGGTCAAAACAAATGAGATGTCAATAAGACATCTTCACTTCGAGCGAGAAGAGCACATGCGATTACCACTCCGCCCCCGCGTCCAAGCTCTCAGTAGGCTGCCACTCGGGCGCAAGGTATGGGTAACCGGGCGGTAAATCCGGTTATCGCCCGGTAACCACAAATCCCGAGGACCCCGGTAAATAGCCATACCGACCAAAACAATTCGGAACTTTTTGAAAATTTTAAATTCAAACGTTATACACAAGATAAATAGAACGTGTTATGGATATATATATATATCCAGATAAATATGTTTGTCCCGGTGGTTGTTCAGTCACATTCTAGTTTGTTGCCGCCAGACCTGGCCACCTGGGCCTATGCTCGCGGGCCGGCCCGTGAGCACACGTGCCTGGCCCATCATGGGCTGGGCCCGACACGTGGCTAAACGAGTCGTGCCTAGCCCGCGACACTCCTGGGCCGTGCCTTTCCCGCGGCACGCCTGCACCGTGCCTGGGCCTCGAGGCCAGGCACACGGGCCGACACGGCATGACCCGTTTAACTTTTTTTATATAGTTTTTCCGGAAAATAGATCCTAACAGGCCAAAACCAGCCCAGGAACAGGCTGAAAACAACCCAAAAACGGCCCGTTTAATTTTTTGTGTTTCCTGAAAAAGGAGATCAGACGAGATAAATGGGCCGACCCGCTTATTAAAGGTGTTGTACGGCTAGCACGGCATGACCCGTTTATAAACGGGTTGCCACGTGCCGTGCCCGGGCCGGCCCGTTTATCACCTTGACTGGCCGTGTCATGCCCGGGGCGGCCCGTTGGCCAGCTCTGGTTGCCGCGGGTTCGAATCTCACCCCAGCTATTTTATAATTTTGGAAATAGTATTAGTGCAATATAACGCAAAATTTTAAGTCCGCGGGGCTCGAACCAGGGACCTCCATGACAGTCGATGAAGGCCGCTAGTCCATCCCACTACGTTGCTAGCATTGTTGTGTCCGTTCGTAGTATTTTATTTTATTAATTATGCTTAAGAAATTTTGAATTCAAATTTTGTTTCAAAATTTCAGTCGCTAATTGTTCGATATTTTCCGATTACCGCGGTAACCGGAAATCCCGAGCCCCCTCGGTAATTTTTTTGTATTCGGTAACCAAAACCTTGCTCAGGCGTCGTGCGGCCACCCCCTTCAGTTGCTCCTCTCCTCCCCACTTCCCTCGCAGTTATTGCGTCTTGCAATAGGTTCACCCTCTCTGACTTAGATCTCTCGTCTCACCCCATCCCCGGGTAAGGCTCCCGCCTCGGCGCCGCTCCAGGGAAACAACGAGGCCCCTAGCGTAGCTCCTTGGCAGCATGTGGAGGGCTCACGACGCCATCGCCACTTTCTCCACCGAAAGATGCAACACTGGCAAATGCTAGCCTCACACCCCCTCTACATCGTAGGGTGTCGCCTGGCATGGTGGGAGTTTGCTACAACTACCTTCGTGATAGGCACATCGTCCCGCGGACTGCACCAACCATGTGTGATGTCTGCTTTGCGGTGAAGATGTTCATATCTCCCGCGAGTGCCGCAAGTGTCTCGCTGGTCTGGTCCCTGGATGCCTCATACGTACTCTCATCGGTTGCCTCCGGCGCATGATCCATCACCGTCGCAGCTTCCTCCTTCACCGTCTGGCCCCATCGGTGGGAGCTGTTCGGCTGGAGCGTTCATGGTACAGGGTGATCCATGAAGGTTTGACGAAAAGTTCCACGTGCGACCCTAGTTTTCGCGCTCCTTTCATCTTAGACCACATGCGAACGGTGTCGGAGGAGATGGCCCCGAGGGGCCTGCCTGCACCAGTGGATCCGATGGAGAGCCCATGTTTCCTCGAGTACTCTCATGAGATGGGGTGCATGGAGGATGAGCTCAGGAGGGCGTCGTTATCACCGGCACGAGACCAGAAGTGGATCTAGCAGACACCACGGCTACTCTACCCGCCGAGTTTGAGATCGGCCTGTTGGACATGTCCATCCATTTTTTTGCGCCCAAGGATTTTATCGTGCTCTGTCGGGATATGCGGGTAGGGACGAAATGGTGGCGAAGGACATGTTGCACTGTGGTTCTCTCTATCTCTTCGGCCCTGGTCTGGCAGGCATATCCGACGGCGGTTTCACGGTTTCACTCCCTTTCATTATGCCATTGGACCTGCTCGGTGTGCCGGCGCATGCGTGGAACTGGTGCATGACGTATGTTATTCTCGAAGGTTGTGGCTTTGTGGTGAATGTTGTAGCGCCCACGGAGCGGCGTGATGACATGTCGGTGTTTCAAGTGTTGGTGCGCACAGGTGACCACAGCTACCTCCCCACTAGCCTATTGTTGTTCGTGGAGGAACCTTATCCAGCTAGACGGCTGAGAGGCAGGCATCATGGACCACCGATGCGCCGCCATGCCAAGAGTCTACTCAACCTCGTTCTACTTTGTCAGGTATGGGAGTCGGCGCATTCTCTAGTGGGATTGTCTCCCTCGTCCTTGACCCCCGCTATCACCACCTTCCTCGGATGGTGGTGCAGGGTCAAGTGGGATTTTGGAGGAGTGGAATGGACGTCTCGGATGGTGATGTTGTGCTTGGTTTAGATCAAGCTCATTGTGGTCGATAAATATTCCATCATGAGCATCATCGGCCCCCAGTACGATGGTTTTGTGGTGCTCTATGCTAACAACACTGTGGGGGCATAGTTGTGGCTTGGCAATAGAGCCAGCTCCAGGTCTTGGCTTCGAGAGTCGATGTTTGTTCAGTCACGGTGATGTTTTGTTTCATTGGTGGTGAACCTTCGACATTGACCTTAGTTTATGTGCCCACATAGGATCAACTCAAAATCGCATCGTGGTTGTTGGGAAGTCGCCGGGGATTTCAATCAAATCTTAGAGGCCGCTAATAAAAATAATGTGCATCTCAATTGTTGCATGATGGGCCAGTTTCTGTGGTTACTGAACGAACTAGTGTAGAAGGAATAGGAACTTCTTAGTTTCTTATACGTGTGGAGTAATCACAGGTGTCCCCTACAATGGAGAAGCTACGCTATTGGTTTTGTATCGTCGATTGGGACATGCACCACTCGAACGACCTCCCATTGGACCTCTCGTCATTGATATTAGATAACAGTGCGATTATGTTTTCGACCAAGGTATCCATTCAACGAAAATCTTGGTTTCACTTCCAAGCTTCTTGGACCAAACTAAACGATTACCAGCAGGGTGTAGGTGCTTCGTAATGGAGCAACACATTGATCCTTTCGTGGACCTGAGTAGCCATTTAGGGCCATGACGTGTGTCCTCTCTCGGTGGAGCTAGAGGCATGTGGGCACGATAAACGAGCTAATTATTCTCTCAAATGAGGTCATCATGTTGATCGACAAGGCTGGTACGAGGTGGTTGGCCAGAGTGGTACTTGTTAAACGAGTTGTATCTAGAAGATTGGTTAGTTAGAGATATTACCTAATCTGACTTGAGTCTCACGTTGTACTTGGAGATAAGCCTCATATCAGTTATATAAGATTTGACGTTATCTGTTGTTGTTGAGATGTAAATCTGTGACTATATGATTTGCCCATGAGGCTATATAAAGAGACCCCACGGCAACCCTAGTGGTACAGCCGAACCAAAACCTTTCTCTGTAGTTTGATATGGTATCAGAGCCCCTTTCTTCCACCATGTCGAGCTCAACATCTTTCTCCCCTGTTCCAAGCTCTGCTCCCCAGCCCGGTGCCGTGACGGAGAAGCTCGGTGGGGATAACTTCCCGCTCTGGAAGGTGCAGGTGATGCCGCCCCTGCGGGAACGCCAACTGGTCGGCTTCCTTTATGGCATGGTGAAGCAGCTGACCGAGACTCTCGAGATCGAGAGCGAGAACAAGGAGGGTGAGAAGGAGAAGAAGATCATCCCCAACCCGGAGTATGTTGTGTGGGTGGCTCCGGACCAGCGGGTCCTTAGCTTTCTGCTTTCCTCCCTGTCAAGGGGGGTGCTCATGTAGGTGTCGGCCCTGGAACACACCACCGATGTGTGGGTGGCACTGACGGCGATGTACTCATCGCAATCTCGGGCGCAAGTTATGTGGATCCGTATGCAGCTCGCAAGCAGCTAGAAGCGCGACATGCGTGTTCCGGAGTACTTCGCGCGGATGAGGAGCCTCGGCGAGGCCATGGCCTCCGCCGGGAAGAAGATGGATGAATATGATCTTGCGGCATACATCCTCGCCGGTCTGGACTCGGAGTGGAACCCACTGGTCACCTCCATGACAACCAGCAGGGAGCCCATCTCCCTCTCTGAGCTTTACGCTCATCTGCTAAACTTTGAGACCCGCCTTGACATCCAGAACGGCGGGTCACCTGGAGCGGGTGAAGTATCCTACAACTACGGTGGCGGTCCTCCAAGAGGCAGCGGTGGTGGCGGTGTCTCCACCAACATGTCCTCCCGTGGTGGAGGACGCACATGCTATCACGGTGGTCGCGGAGGCGGCCGAGGACGCGATGATAGTGGACGTGGTGGCGGGGGCGGCAGCTTCAACAACAACTCTGCACGCCCCAACAGCCAGCAGCCGTTCGACGCCAACGGCAATCCACATCCGCAGTGTCAAGTCTGCGGCAAGTATGAGCATACGACGCTCAAGTGCTGGAAGCGCTTCAACAAGGACTACAACGGCGACGAGAAGCAAGCCGGATCGTCCTCGCACGCCTATGGAGTCGACACCAACTGGTACCTGGATACAGGTGCCTCAGATCATGTCACCGGTGACCTAGACAAACTCACCATCCATGACAGGTACTATGCGCATGAGCAGATCCACACCGCAAGTGGAGCAGGTATGGATATCAGTCATATTGGTCATGCTATTATCGGTCGCGCACCCCCAGTCGAACGGGCAAGTGGAGAAAGCAAACGGCCTCATCCTAGCCGGTATCAAACCCCGGCTGGTGGACCCTCTCGAGCGGGCAGCCGGGTGCTAGATAGAAGAACTGCCATCCGTCCTCTGGAGCCTCCGGACAACTCCGAACAGATCAACCGGCTACACGCCCTTCTTCCTCGTCTATGGGACGGAGGCCGTCCTACCGACTGACATCCAGTTCGACTCCCCCTGAGCCGTCCTGTACACCGAGGAGGAAGCCAGGCGAGCGAATGAAGACGGTGTGGACCTGCTAGAGGAGGCACGCGAGCTGGCCGAGTCCAGGCCGGCCGCATACTAGCAAGACCTACACCGCTATCACGCCAGCCGGATCCACCCTCATTCATTCCGAGAGGGTGACCTAGTGCTCTGGCTGATCCAAGGCACCAAGGGTCAGCACAAGTTATCCTCCCCTCTAATGTCCCGGGGTTTTCCCCAAATTAGATTTTTGTTTGTTTTGCTTTTTGCATCATCATGACATCAGCATCATGCGCATCGCATATTTTTGGCAACAAAAACTATTTTTATTAAACCCTATTTTTATTTTGCAAAAATTGTCGGAAAATTTTTATCGAGACGGTCGTCTCCTTTTTGAAAATTAAATTGCCAATTTATTTTTGCAAGAAAATAAAATGTTTTGAGATGCGAGAGAGTAGCCCAAACCTGGCCCAAGCCCACCTAACCTCCAAAACCCTAGGGTTTTCCCTGGTTTCCCCCTGGCTTTTTCCTTTCCCACCCCCTATGTTTTGCAGCCACCCTCCTCCTATTTTTCTGTTTCGCGAATGTGCCCTTCCACCTCTCAAAAATGCCCTTTTCCTTTTTTTAGGTCCCTCCCTTATCTCCTCCTTTTCTTTTCTTATCTTTCCTCTCTCTTCCCGTGGTCTCTTCTTCCTCCTCCCGTACCCGCAGCGCACCACCACCACCCGCTCGATCCCCTCTGCTCCTCTCCCCCTCCTCCTCTCTCTCTCTCTCCGCCGACCCCTTGCTCCCTCTGGCCGCCTGCTCCCCTGACTACTCCTCCCTCCGGCTGCCTCAAGCTCCTCCCGCGCGGCCCGTTCCTCCTGCCCCGTGCACCACCCCGTCCCCGGCCGGTCGACCTCGTCCCCGTCCCCCGCGCCACCTTGCTCCACGCCCGCGCCCGCGCGCCACCGGCCTCCTCCTGACGCGTCCGTCCTCACCTCTCTTCCTTCCCTTCCCCGGTGGCCCCATCCGGCTCCTCCTGACCGGTGCTTCCCCCAAGCCGCTCCTCCTCTCCTGCACCTTTCCTTCTCCAGCTCGAGCCCGAGAAAGCCACCTCCTCCTCGACCCCGCGCGGTCGGCCGTCTCCCGCACCTCCTTCCTCCTCCACCGTGGCCGACCCGCAGCTCCTCGCCGCCTCCCCGCGTCCTCTCCGGTCGTGCTGCTCTGCCTGCTGCAGTCCGTCCCCTGCCTCCGTGTGCGCATCTCCGTGCTGCTGCTGCCCATCCTCGATGTCCGGCTCCGTGCTCGTGCTGCTCTCCCCGTGTGGTCGTGTTCCCGCGACCGTTGCCTCCCGGTGTCCTGGTCGTGTACCTCTCCGGGATGTGCTCCCGTGCTCCCCATTTTCCCGGCGTGTGTCTCTGTGTTCCCGTCTCCGGTGTCGTTTCCCGTTCCCCGACGTTCCCGGTGCGGTTCCCGACGGCCGTCCCCGTCGTGGATTTTCCCCGACGCGTTCCCCGTCGTGAAGTTGTTCCCTGATGCCTCCGTGACCCGTTCTCGACACCGTCCGTCGTGTGTCTCCGTTTCCCTGTCGTGAAGCACCGTAAAGGCCGATCCCCGACGCCTCCGTGTCGTGAACCCGAAGACGGATACGACAAGATCTACCCCGACCGGAACCCGCCGAGTTCTCCGATGCCATGTACCCCGACGCCGTGGACCCCGTTGACCCCGAAGTCCGGAACGCCAAGGTCCGCCACGACGACGACCCGAGTACGACTACTTCCACGATGTCGACTACCTCGACTACTTTGACTCCGAACGGAACGACTACTTCGACTACTTCGACTACTTCCTCTCCGAATCCGAAGTTTCCCCGAATCTGATGTGTGACCCCAACCCTAGCCCTATCTACCTATATGCGTATCTTATAAAATCATGCATGCTTAATTAACATCGCACCTTATCCATTTAGTCGAATTAAATCAAATAAATTATGGGGTTTGTCCGGTGCATCTATATTTTGCACCGATCCCATTTAAAATGTTTTGCCATGTGTTAGGAAATAAAATTGGACAACCTTTAATTTGTCATGCATCATGTCATCAACATGCCGCTTCTTTTGCCGTAGAGTAAAATGCATCTTTTTCGTTGTCCAGCGTTCGTTGCTTCTTCGGGAATAGGACGTTGAGTTGATGTGAGCAACGAGATGTCCTGCTACCTCTACCGGATTGCAGGCAAGTGATACTCCCTTGCTATCTTTGCTTGTTTTCTGTCTCTTACTCGTCCTATCTTTTGTTCCTTGCTAGCCTTATGTCACGATGCTTGTGTCCCGATCCTATTTACATGTTTACCTTGCAGCCATGATATAGCCACACCTCCACGCCCTATTAACATGTTGTTTGTTTACCTTGTTAGCCTTGCGAGTCCTAGTGCATGCTTAGGTGCTTTGCTTGATTCCTGTTATCTCTTTATCTAGTCTTGCTTTTAATATGATAGCTAGGCTCAACTAAAATGTTAATCTTTATTTTTCTGTTGCGATGGGAATAACTTAATAAAGATAAGGCTCCGACGGAAGGCCAATCGTGGTGTTTTGTTCTGCTAGTGTCGCTTAGGATCCGAGTTCTTTTCCGCTGATCCAAGACTGAGCGCACTAACCACATGTGGGAGTTCTATGGGCCTCCCCGCAATCTATTACCGGATCCTCAAACCTGTCCAGGAGCCACAACTTAGTTCGGGTGTTTCCATTTGCGCGCGTACAACGACGATGTTGATGAGCAGGTATGATGATGATGGTTACGTGGTTACTTTACGGTAGGGCTTGCGGTATGATGCGAAGTGACCATTCTCATGGTAGTCTATGTCACCTAGCACGTAGTCGCAAACGGTTAGGCCCACCTTGAAGCTTCGGTCGGACTCTCAAGGTGGATCAGACCTAGCTAGGTGGCTCCCTGGACTTGTTTGTAGAGAAGGGAAGTATTGCGTCGAACGCTCCACCAGTACACCTCTAAGCGAGTGTTTCGATGCGTGTGGCTTCATTGGTGCATCCCTGCAGGGTTAAATCTTTTCGAAAAGCCGTGTCCGCGGTTATGGACGACTTGGTGAAATGCGCTGGCTAAAAAGATCATAGACAACTTGCACCTAATGATTATAACTTGACTAGTAAGATAGATTAATTGAATAATAATCCATAAAACTTGTCCATCGTGTGTTGCCCTGATTGCTTCCTCGTGGGTGGTTGAACGAGGGAGTAATACCTGGGTGGGTTTTTTTGATGTGGTGATTAGTATAGTGGGTTCTCTATGCGCTCTCTTACCTTGTCTCTTGTAGACGAAAGTTGTAGCGTGTCTCTATAAGTTGTTAGTGCTGCTTGCCACCGTCTCAATCGCTAACCCTCTTCCCCCGGAATTCCAGCTTTGATATCTTGTGAGTATTACTTACCAGTACTTCTACTAGTACTGACCCCTTCGGGGCTGCTATTCCAATGCAGCCAACAGGTTTGAAGTCTGACGACGTTAGCTTGGGAATCCCTCCGGCTTGGCCTGGGCAGGGATATGGTGTCTTTTGCTTATCTTCAGGACTCTTAGTCCAATTTGTATCTTGTCCGTAGTCGGACGCTATTTCGCTTCCGCTGTTGTTTGGATCTTTGTAATGTATCTGTTGTTCTTGACTCGGTGAGTCGTTGTTGTATATATGATCTTTTGTGGGTTCCATCAAGAACTGTTGTAATGTTATCACAATTCCACCCGCATAACGTGTGTGTTACGACGTGCACGTTATGCCTAGTGGGCGTCCTTTAGGATCGTTATTATGCGGATTTGGCTGGAACGCTAAAATCTGCATAGTACCGATCTTGGGGCGTTACATCCCCTTGGGAGGGACCATTCATCATCAGCCGGGCATTGCTCAACAACACATACTACCTCACTGACGCGCATGAGCCGAAGAAAGACAAGGCGTACACCTCCTTCGAGGAGACAGAGCGTCCATAGAACGCAGACCTGCTGTGTCGTTTCTACGCCTAGGAGTAACACCCTGTATCTTTACCGTTTTTATGTAAGGCGGTAGCCCCGGGCACACACTCGGGGGCTACCATGTATCAATGCAAGTTATGTTTTATCGTCCGACTGCGACTAGCCGGCTGTTCATTCTTCCCGACGATGGGTTACTAGCGCGCTGGACGCCCAAAGCCCACTTTGTGGATCCGCGCTGCAGACTCGCCGGCCAGAGCAAAAGCTGGAAAGCTCACACGTGGAAAACATCAAAGGGAAGAATAACATCCAGCCGGCCACGAAAACCTTGCCTCACTCGCCTAAGTCAAACTCCTAAAGTCTGACTGTGCACTCGACCAGCCGGCCCACTCTTCGGATCCGCGCTGCAGACCGCAACCCGGCTGACACGCCGGCAAGAGCAGCGGTCATGACCGGCCGAGTGCACAGAAAACGGCTAAAGGGGTAAAGCAAGGGCGAGCCGGCACCTAAATCGACTAAAAAGATGAAAAGTAAAAATGCCAACTTTTTGACTTGATGCACTAACAATTTAATGACATTTGCGTCCCCTCATGCAAGCTAAGGCAGGATTCAAAGGACGAAAAAACAAATTCGGCCCGGCTCCCTCCGCGAGCCGGCCCCAATTTCGGGGGCTAGTCCTCAGAAAGCAAGGATAAGGGAGGCCTTCTTTGGCAAATTCGGCCCGCCTCTCTGCGTGAGCCGGCCCCTATTTCGGGGGCTAGTGGGACCCGGTGGGCGGAGTCGAACCTCCACCCGGTCAGAAAAAGGCGCAAAACAATAAGTGCAAGACAATAAGTACAAGACAGTAAGGGCAAGACATTCAGAGAAACAAAAGGCAGCCGGCTAACAAGCAGCCGGCCCATAAGATTAAAGTCAAGACAATTCAAGTGCCAGACAGACAAGTTCTACAAATCCACCCGGCATCCCGGGGACAAAACAAAAGTTCACAAAACAAGTTCCCACCCGGCATCCCGAGGTCTTCATGTCCGCAGCTCCAGCCGGATAGGAGCAGCTGGCCTTGCCGGCATCATCATTACCGGCTCCGCCTCCATTGCCGCCTTCAACCTTCTTCCCCTTCGAATCCATGTACGGAGGATGAAGTCATCAAAGTCGACGAAATCGGCAATGGTGCTGGCGGTGCGGTGAACACCATTCAGCAGGCGGAGCTCCGAGTAGTCCGTGCCGCCTCGCGGGCCTTCGTTGAAGACCTCGATGTCAGCATCCGGGTACCAGGACAGGAGCAGGGAGACGGCCCACTGAGCACCCCCGTGCGCGGCCGACTCCTGCAGCTCAAGAATCCGGTTGGGAGACTCGGCCAGCCGGCCCACAAGTTTGTAGATAAGCGTCGGAGCCGTGTCGTTAGGCCAGAGGACCTGAAGCACCTCGCGGGCAGCCACGACCAAGGCCACCGCTTCGCGCCCAAACAGGGCCAAGCCCTCCCGGACACACGGCCGGTAGGCAGACATGGCCGCCTCGTTAGGCACCACGCAGATGGACACAAGATTGGTTTTCTTCGCCTCGTCCTCAACGGCCGGGTAGAAGCCTGTGGTCAAGCAAGCAAGGTCAGATAAAAGAAGCCGAATGAAGAAAGGAAGCCAGACAGGAGAAGCAAGCCTACCCTTCAAGGCCGTAGCAAAGCCGGCCAGTTGTAGCCGGAGGGCCCTCCCCGTCTTATGCTGCTTGGCCTCGACGCCCCGCAGCCAGTCCACCTCTCCCTTCAGCTTCTCCACCTCCTGCTGTTCGGCCGCCAGCCGGTCCTGATGCTCCTTGTCCGTGACCGCCTTCGCCTTCACCAGTTCGTCAAGCTCGGCTTGATGTCTCTGGTCCTGCTCGGGGAGCCGCTTCACCTTGGCCTCTAGCCGGACGACGGCGTCCGGATCCACGGAGCGTTGCAGTGCAGGAGCCGCGGCTGCCAGAAAAAGAGTTAGTCCCCAAAGTGAAGGCCATCAGGCGAACAGCGGTTGCCTACCTTTGGCGGCCGCTAATTCCCGTTCGAGCTCCTGAACCCGGCTGCGGAGAGCCTGGTCCGAGTGCTGAAAAACAAGATCAATGTCAGAATCCAAGCCGGCCTCCTACCGTCAAACCCAAATAGCAAGCAAGTCATACCTCGAGCGTAGCGCGAGAAGTCGGAGAGCTGCATGCCCAACTCCTTCTCGATCTCCTTGGTGAAGGCGATCGGGTTGGTCGGGTGACGCTCTCGGCCCACCAGCCGGCTGGCGGAGCCCTCATGCACCAACATCTCCACCGAGGTGCCCGGGGCAGACGCAGGCGGCGTTCGGGTCACCTCGGTTTCCGGCTGCAGGTCAGGAGTCGGTTGCTGCTCGGGAACCGGCCGCTCCTTGGCCTCCTCCAGCTCCACGTCGGCAGCACTGGCTGGCCGGCTCGGGGACGGCTCTCGCCGTGCCGCTCCCGAGTCCACCACGGCGTTCGCCTCGTCGTGGCCCTCTCCTTCATCGGCATGGCCGGCTGCCTTCTCCATCTGGCCGGCCGGAGCCGGACCGCCCGGCGCGGTCACCTCCAAGTCGGAGGTATTCCCGCCGTGGATTGACCAGGGAGGACTGAAGCGGAAACATGTGAGCATGAGATAAGTGAAAATACCTGCAAAGGAATACTTACGCAACCAGCTTTGAGGGAACCTTTGGCACCCGGAGGCGCTTCTTCATCGGCGGGCTCTCGATGGCCCCAGCGGCGTCAGCCTCATCGACCTGCGCAGCCGGCCGTGAGCGTTTGGACGCGATGGCCGAAGAGGAACCCTTGGTTTCTGCACTCGCGTCAGAATCCGGGAGGTGAATAACTTTGACAGGCCGGTTGACGATAGGCGTTTCGAGAAGATCGCCCGGCTTACCGCGGGCAGCCGGCCAGCTCCGTCTGGTCGCCTCATCACCCGGTGAGGGCCGCTCAGCGGTGTCGACCGGGCCCTGGCCCGCTCCATCACGAACGGGCGACGCGCCATTTTCACCATCTGCGGCTGCCGTGGCAGCCTCATCGTCGTCAGTGGTGGCCGAGGTCCGGCGTGCGGGCCTCGGCAAATCCGGCTCAAACTCCGGGAGACCATCCGGCCCGTCCTCGACTGCCTGGATCTTGAAGAGCTGCACGTGTAGCCAGATCGTTGTCAGTCAGGGTGAGTTCGCCAACATCAAGACAAATGCTACAAAGTTACCTGAGGTGGCGGGTGCTGCCGGTCGTAGGGAGCGAGGCCGAACGTCCAGTCGTCCTGGACGCGCTCCTTCATGATCCCCCAAAGCCAGGAGTTCAAGGCTTTGGTGGTATAGCACTTGGTGCTCTGCCGGGTGGGGTCGTACCGGTCGGACATGTACCCCAGTTTGTTTGACTGCTGCCGGTGAGGAGAGACCCGGCGGTATATCCACACAACATAAGTTCCATCGCCATCAAGCCCTCGTCCACCAGCTGCTACACCCGGGACAGCATCGCGTCCACCTCCTTCTGGTCTCCCCGGTTCTTGACGTCCTAGTGAGTCCTGGAGGAGGCAGCCGGCTTGAAGGCCGGGAGGCCGATCCGGTCCGTGCTCGTCCGGTTGCTGGCATAAAAATAGGTTTGCTGCTAGCCCTTGATCGAGTCGGGGGTGTTGAAGGCGGGTAGCGGGATCCCCTGCCGCTTGTAGACGACCGCGCTGCCACAGTCGGCCGGCTCCGTGCGGCCGTCCTTGAAGCGCTTCTGGCGGCCGCGGAAGTAGAACAGCCGGTAGAACAGGTCTAAGCTGGGCCAGATGCCCAGGTAGGCCTCGCAGAGCGTGAAGAAGAAGTTAATTGGGGCGATGGAGTTCGCGCCCAGATGGTGAGGCTGAAGATCAAAATACTTAAATAGCTCCCGGAGGAAGGGGCTCACCGGGAAGGCCATCCCCCGGGTCATGTGCTCGACGAAGACAACCACCTCGCCGACTACGGGGTTCGGCCGGATCTCATCGTTGGGGGGAACGTGAATGTCAACCTCGTCCGCGGACCCCAACACCGCGGCACCGGAGGCCAACCAGATCTTCGTCGGTGACATCGGAGCCCCTCCAGTCACCATCTCCTTCACCGGCGGCCATCCCCTTCTCCAGCGCGAAGTCGGGAGCACGGTGGGCGGTGGACACGCGTGTGCCCGTGGCGCGGTGAGGGTGCCGCGGCACGTGCGCATGGTCGACAAAGAAGAAGAAGAAGAAGAAGAAGAAGAAGAAGAAGAAGAAGAAGAAGAAGAAGAGAAGAAGAAGAAGAAGAAGAAGAAGAAGAAGAAGAAGAAGAAGAAGAAGAAGAAGAAGAAGAGGGAGGAGCGGAGGAAGAACAGAAGGCTGGCAGTGCGTGCCTTGCCGTCGCGGGTGAGGTCGACAACGGCAGTGAGCAAGGAAGTGGCGGCGCTGGCAAGAAGGGGAGCAGTAGAGCGGAAGAAGAAGGAGGAGGCCGGGGCGGCCTATTTAAGGGCGGAGGCCGCCCCCGGGCTCCTGCCCGCGATGTGGGCTACGTGGCCAGCAACTGCCGGTCATGGCCGGCGGTTACTAGCGCAAACAATCCCAATATCGCTGGGCCAGTCGCTCCGTGGCACAGAAGATCCCACAACCAGGAACCGAGGCGTCGCGGTGCCAAGCTGGGTAGTGGGGTGGCAGGCCGATGGGACGGGCCGGCGTCATCCCTGATGTCACCGCTGGCCGGTCGGCGAAGAGCTCGAGGGAGCACCCTCCTAGCCGGCCACGACATCTACTGCGACAAGATTCCAAGACAAGTGCTACTTCAACACGCAGACGCTTACCCGGCCGTGCCGGCCGGACAAACCCCAACGTGTTCGGGGGCTAGTGTCGGGGGGATGACCCCCGGGTGGCCAAAGCAGCTTACAAGTCAAGATTTCAAGGCATCCGGCTGGATCCTTCAGCCAGACCAGCTCAGCACCGGCTGCCGCCAGCCGGTCGGAGTCGAGGACAAGACAGCATGTAGGAGTCTCCCTCTCCACGTTGCCCATGACGCAGCCACTGGACTCCATGTCGCCACAGTGCGAAGCGTGCCGTTGGAGTACCGACCCGCACCCGGCGGGGCTGGAGCCGACCGGGCCAGACGCGCGCCGCCCGGCTCCTCATGTCCCTGACAGTGGCGCTTCCATACCGTGCGGCGTCCACTATGCAAGAAGGAATAACACTGTGGGAAGGAAGAACCCTGTAGCCAGGAGTGGCAGGGCCGGGTCGGGCCTAGCCGGCCAGCCGGCCCTACTTGTCATCGAGAATGACCAGCCGGCCCTACTTGTACAGCAACCCCTCAGCCCTATATAAGGGGGGTTGCGGCCACCAGAAGAGAGGACCGATTCCGAGAAACCCTAGAACACTCACACAGCTCAAGGAGCAAGTTTGTAACTTGTCCACCGTGAATAAGAAAGAACAAGGCAGGAGTAGGAGATTTACCTCACCATGAGGGCTCCAAACCTGGGTACATCATGTTTTAGTGTGCATGCTTGTCCCCCATCCTGCCTGCAGATGCCGCCGGCTGTGTTAGTTGCTCCCACACCACTCAAGCCTCTCCTTAGTCATATGTCCACACCACGACACACGCGAGTAAAGTGCACCCGGAAACCAACAAAAAAAGACAACAAAAAGAACGCCAAGCCTGAGCGCCAGCTTGATTGAGGTTGAAGGAGCATTGTCTTCTGTTGCACCGGAGCGACCATGACCATGTCCATGCCGACAAACCTCCACCGCACCAGAACTGCAGCCCAAGGGGGAATCAGCGTCGGGCCAGCAGCCTGACAAAACTTAAGGATCCAAAGGAGGGGGGGTCTTGCGGCGACGCCTCCAAGAAGGTGCATGGCGCGAGAACGCATCAACTTCGTCGGTAGAGACCGAGGTCCTGCAAAGCTTTCACCCAGACCCCCAAAACACCACCCCTAGGGCTCGGGCTAGGTCCAGACCAAAACACAACATCTTCCACTGGCGTTGGGATAGGAGCACCGGCAGCGGCTATGGCCTGACGCCGTCCTAACAAAGCCCCCCAAGGCACTAGGACGGCCGCCAGCAACCGAAGCACGACCGTGTAGAAGTAGCCAGGCTGACGTTGCGAGAGGGCTGCGACACCAGAGAGAGCACAGAGGGTGATCCACAAGACACTACAAGAGAAGCTTTCCCGAAGCGAGGCCCCCAGGAGGAGCAGTTTGAGGCGGGGGGACGGAGTCCATCAAATCAGACCGGAGGATCAGCATCGGGACGCCTTCAACAAGGGAACGCCACCTGAAGGTGACGCCGTCACGGGCACTAGCCAGAGCCATGCGCAGCTTTCGCTGAGATCCATTCCGGTCAGAAATCCGGTTGCCGTCGCGAGGGCGCAGAGTGGACAGAGCAGAAATCACTACCGCACCCCCGACCCGACGCACTAAGATCTAGCCCCAACTAGATTCACCCGCAGGCTGAACGCAAGAGCTGGTTGGCCAGGCCCGGCCAGACCCAGATCCAGATGTCACACGTGACGCTAGATCGGCGACACCACGACGGTCGCACCAACACCAGTGCGTCAACACCTGCACGAGCGTGACCACAAAGGTCGGAGGGAGAACCGCAGCCACGAGAGGAGCTGTAGCACGGACCATGCTGCCAAACCTGGTGAGCACGCGCCGGCTCCGGGACCCATTCCCAACGAGCCAATAGGGGCGTCGCCCACACGACGACAAAGTGCCGGAGACCCCGTGAGGACAAGGCTCCGACAGCCCCGGACGACCAAGGACCTTGCTAGGCCTAGATCCGGCTGTCGCCACACCTAACGCTCCGCTGGAGGCTAGGGAAGGATCGGGGAGCCCCGACTCCGCCGGCAAGACGAGCTCCACAGGAAGGAGCCGCCTGCGGTCGAGGGATAACCGCACCACCACACAAGGCGGTCAGAACGAGGAAGGGGAAGCCGAGAGACGACCGCCACCCTTGTCGGCCGCGGCTCGGGCGGCCCAGATCGAGGCCCATTCGGCCCATATCTGGGCCCGCTCAGCCCAGATCGGGGCTGCCGCCCGGAGCCGCCGCCACCTCTCTCCTCTTCACCACAGCCAAGAGGCTGCAACCACCGCCGCCGCGACGTCCATGCCCGCCGGCGAGGTTCTAGGCTGCCGCCCAGGCTCCACATCTCCGGCCGCCATGGCCTCAAACCAGGCGACCTCCACCCGCGCGCACTGCTCCGCCGCACCCTGGGAGTGAGGGGTCCGCCGCCACCGCGGCACAGGCCGGCGGAAGCGGTGGTGGGGAGAACGCCGGTGAGGCTACTGGCGGCGCGGTTTTTGAGGCCACCCCCGCGTCGCCTGGGGAGCGACGCGAGAGCGGGTGGGGGGACGGGGGGAGCCCTTTAGTCACACTGTCTCCCATGGTTCAGTTTTCACGATGACACTTGTGGTAGCAGCAGACTTGGAGGCTTCGGGTATACACATGGTGGTGAAATATCGGTCTTCTTTCCGAGTGATGCTCTTAGCCCATCTGACACGGAACATTGGAAACTTGTCTCCAGAGTAGTCCTGCTCCCAGATATCCTCGATCCTTCCGTGGTACCTTTCCTTGACATCACCGATGAAGGAATCCATCGTTACCCTTGAGTTCTGATAATCTCTATTCCTGTCTTTTTCCTACGAGTAGAATGTGTAACCCTTGATATCATATGCCTGATATGTTGCCAGGTTGTGGGGGCCCTATGACAAGAGGAATACGAATTTTTCCTTCCGCATAAGTCATTGACAGAGAATTATCTAGAAGGTGGCGTTTGAACCAATGTGTGAAAGTGGCGTTGTGCTCTTTGATTATTTCGACGTTCGTTCAATGCTGGCCACAGTCACTATACTTCTTCTCAATAAAGCTTTTGTGCTTTTCCAACCAAGGATCGACCACTTGTATGTGTTGTAGCGCTACTAAGTTTACACTGTCAAAATCGGCGCGTCGACTAGAGTCGTCCACATGTAGTTCCCTCCTGCCAGTTTTGTGACCTGTTCCATCAAGCATGCCAAGGTGCCTGTTTTCGGGCAGACCAACAGGGTTCTCGACATCTAGAAAATCCGTGCATAAAGAGATGCACTTTACGGTGAGAAAGCCCTCGACGATGCTTCCATCTGGACTGGCCCTGTTACGAACGTATCCTTTGATGACACCATTCATCCTTTCGAACGGCATCATGTTGTGCAGGAACATCGGCCCGAGGTGGATGATACCATCCACGATATGGATTAGCAAATGCAGCACAACGTCAAAGAATGTGGGAGGGAAGTAAATCTCAAGCTCATTTAGTATCACAACGATCTCTTCATGTAGCCTTATGGCTTTCTTCACGCTTATCGACTTTCGAGAGATGACGTTGAAAAACTTGCATAGGCCAAATAGCGTTTGATGGACGTGTGTGTCCATTATCCCTCGGAGTGCAACCGGAAGTATCTGCGTCATCAGCACAAGACAGTCATGAGAGTTCATCCCGCTGATCTTCTGTTTCGCTGCGTCTAGATATCTGATTATCTTGCCCAAGTAAACGGAAAGAAATTTCACTCCTATAAGGCACTTCAAAAACTGATCGATCTCCATCTGACTTAGAGTGAAGCACGAAGGAGGGCAGTAATAGTCATTCTATTTCACCTTTTTTCACTTTTGACGACCTTCCGTCTCCTCCTCGGACTAATCATTATCATTGTCAGCGCGTCCTCCATGAAGATCTTTCGTGATACCCAATGATCTCAGGTCACTTCTTGCTTTCGACCCATATTTGGTCCTCTCCGGCATGTTCAAAAGAGTGCCAAGTAGACTCTTGAACACGTTCTTCGTGAATGCATGACATCAAAGCTATGAGGTGTGTGGAGGATCTCCCAATACGGCAAGTCCCAAAAAACATACCTCATTTTCCATACCTTCAGCAGCGGTGGCGGCGCCTTTCGCTTCTTTCCCGGCGGAGGGCACTCATCCTAGTTTGTCAACAACGTGTTGATTTCTTCGCCGCTCCTCTTACGTGGGGCTCTTCGGAGCTCAACGGTACCATCAAACCGCTCTTTGCATTTTCTCCACGGGTCATCCGCACGAAGCCACCTTCGATGCCCCGTGAACACGGATTTTTATGACCCGGGATCTTTCTCTAGTTACATATATTTTGTATCATCCATGCACCTAACACATGCACTGTGTCCGTGGACCACCTGGCCTGCGATATATCTGTAACCGAGATAGTCTTGAATCGTTGTGATCAACGCGGCTCTCATAGGGAAGTAGTCTTCTACGACGGCGTCCCTTGTGTTGACCCCTTCAGTCCATATCTTGTGTACCTCAACTTTCAAGAGCTACAGATACGGATTGATGTTGTTTCCTGGTTGTTTCGGCCCTTGGATTAGCATGCTCATGTGTATATACTTACTCTTCATGCACAACCAGGGGGAAGGTTGTATATCCATACAAACACGGGCCAGGTGCTATGTGTGCTGCTTTGGTTGCCACACGGATTGAGTCCATCGGTGCTTATGCCCAATCTGATGTTCCTTGGATCGTCCGCAAAAGTTGGGTATTCAATGTTTAATGCTTCCCACTGTTTAGCATCTGAAGGGTGTCTCAACATCTTATCCGCCTCTTCATTTTCATCATCATTTTCTGGATAATGCCTTTCGCGTGCCAGCGCATTAGCTTTGCTTTCTTAGGGTCTGTGAAATACCGCTGCAGACGAGGAGTGATCGGAAAGTATCATACCACTTTTCGAGGAGCTTTCTTCCCTTTCTTCTATCGAGCAGCACCGCACATCGGACATGCGGTTTTCGCCGTGTCGTTGTCCCGATAAATGAAGCAATCGTTGATGAAGGCGTGGTATTTAACTTACGGTAATCCAAAAGGGCACACGATTATTTTGGCCTCTTCGATACTACTAGGACACGTGTTCCCCTTGGGAAGTTTATCGTGCCAAAATTTCATGCTCTCGTCGAAGCTTGCGTCGGTCCATTTGTGTTTTGCCTTCATCTGCAGAGCCATGAGCGTTACTTTCAAGCGGGTCTCCTCGGGGCTACATCCTGTGAACAATGGGGTATTCGTGTCTATCTCCAGTTGCGCGAGCTTAGCCTTCTCTTTAGCAGCCTTACTCGACTTTTGGAGAAACGGTTGTTGAACATGAGTGTCCCGCACGGCTGATCTTAGCAATGACTGCGTGCCCCCGTCTTCTCCACCATGTACGTCAGCTTCTTCTTCTTCATCATGCTCGACATATTATTTATCATCATGTCCGGGAGACTCTTCGTTTTCTCGCCCCTTGTCGTTAATATCCTGCCTTATTTCCCGCCGCCCTTCCAGATCATTTCCCGCCGCGCCCCCATGGACGTCCTCATCATCATCCTCGTAAGTGAAGTCATCCATAAAACCTTTCCTGAGTAGGTGCTCTTGCAATGTGCCAATAAAGGGGTCGAGCACGGTGCCGAGTTTGCATCTTTGAAACGGACACTTTATCCATGTGTCGTGGTTTTTAACCATCACGATCGTCGCGTATTTCAAATATCTAGCCACGATACTTTCGCTCATCATGACCATCGTCACCTACACTGTATATATAGAACAAGAGAATTATATTAGAAACAAAATATTTCACGAAAAATTCGGCATGACTTTGCTAATTTTTGGCCCTAGGAGTGCCGGAAAATTCGCCGAAACTGAAATGAATCTACATTTCGGCAAAAACATCGGCAACTCATCATTTCAATCATGTCATACACATATGCAAACACACTCCGGCGCATCACAACCTTCTTCATCACACACAACCTTCGTCAGATACATCACATACATATGCACACCCGCGCGCCCGTCGGCCCGTACGCGCAACACAACCAAACACATCACAACCTTCTCATCCATCACATACAACCACACACATCACAACCTTCTCATCCATCACATACACTCATCGGTTAATGAAGAGGCGAGAGACGTCAAAAGAGAGAGCGCCCGGAGGAGGAAGATCGAGCACGAGTGTGGAAGATGTTTCCTCACATATATATGAAGCAAATAAGTAGATTTAAGTGGCAAAAATATGTGAAGGGAGAGAAGAAAATGAGGTGGGGAGGAGGAAGGGTTGACCAGATCTGATGAGATGATTGGGAATGAAGAGGAGAATGCGGTAGCAATAATGGAGGTGGTGGTGGCTTCAAAAAGTTAAAGTGTCCAGACTGCGCTTAGCCGAGGCGCATCGAACTAACGTGCGCCACTAGTAAGTATTAGCCGTGGCGCATCGAACTAACGTGTGCCACGGCTACGTGGGGACAAAAGGTGGGCCGAAAAGGTTCAGCCTGTGCCCACACATACTCGTGGCGCACCAACATCCAGTGCGCCACATCTAAGTGGTGACAAAAAGTGCCACTGGGACCCACACATACCCGTGGCGCATGGGAAAGTGGCTGCACCACTAGTATTTAGCTAGCCATGGTGCAACTTTATATGGTGCGCCACGAGTATGTGTGCGCACCCCGGCCGCCCAGGTCCCAGCTTAGCCGTGGCGCAGCATACCGAACCCTGCGCCACGGCTAAGAGCATCTCCACTGGGGGGGTCGCAATAGGGCCCCTAAAGCTCTATTACGGCCCCGGACAGAAAAACAGGCCACACCGGGGGGTCGCAAACCCTTTGTCCGGCCCAAAAACTGTTAGGCACCACCAACATGGGGCTGCCTTCGCGGTGCCGGACACTGTCCGGGCATCTCCACTGATAGGATAGGCCCGCCTGTCATCGTCACACCCGTCCCTTCGAGGGTTTGATGGCGGGACAGCCTTACGAAGCGGCGCTGCAGCCGACGCGGCGGAGACGTAAAGCCGACATTAAACCAGCACGTCTCCTCACCGGCCAACCGTCCCTTCCCGCACGCGCCACTGTTTCCCGCCATCCTTTCCCGCCGCTTCTCGGTGCTATAAAAAGAACAGCGCCGTCCCCCCGCTTCTCACCGTGTTTCTCACCTCGCCGTAGATAAACACCCAGATCGCCACCACCATGACGCGCAAGCTACAGATAGCATGGGTCACCATCACCCAAACCGCGCGCAGTGGGGGGAAACCCTCCTCCGCCTCCTCCTCCTCCTGCTCCGCCGCTGCCGGCAGAGGACGACGAGGCCCTCGACTTCGAGTGGGAGGAGGAGCCGGAGGAGGGGGAGGTGGACGAGGAGGAAGAGCCGGAGGAGGACGAGACGACGGAGGAGGAGGAGGGGGAGGTGCCTGTGCCGATGTCGGTGCCGCCGGAGGATGTGGTGGCGCGCGAGCAGATGCACGAGCCACCCATCTGCCCGGACCAGCACGCGGCGTTCTTGTCCTTCGTCACGGCGCGTGAGGAGGAGGGGCGCCGCCAATTCCGGGAGTTCGCCATGGCCGCGAACGACGCGGCGGAGGCGCGCGCCATGGAGATGTCGCTCCAGACACTCGTCGAGGACGAGTACGCCCGCTCCTTCCGCGAAGACGAGCGGGCGGCGCACGAGGAGGCGAACACGGCGAGGGCGATCGCCCACAGCCGCCTGCTGGAAGACGCCTTCTACCGGGCCGCCCAAGCGTAGGAGCTGGAGAGGCTGAGCCGGGAGGCGGCGAGGCAGGACGCGGCGGAGGAGCTGGAGCTTGCGGCGAGGGAGCTGCAAGCGGAGCAGGCTGCGGAGGCGAAGCACGCAGCGCACGTGGAGCAGGCCCTACAGACGATGGAGATCTTGGGGCGCGCGCGGAGGCGCCTCCGTGCGCGGGAGCGCACTCAAGCTGCGGAGCGCCACCGGCAGATGCTGGAGGCCTGGGCGACCAGGCAGGCGAGGCACTTGTGTGCGCATGCTGGCGGCCTCAACATGCCTGCCTCCCCCTCTTTCGACGAGGGGGCGAACGATGACGAGGTTGGCCCTAGCGCGCCACCTCCGCCCGGCATGTTCTAGAGTATTAGTTTAGGTAGTTTTTAGGTAGTTTTAATTTAAATTTTTTGTTGTATCGCCTCTTTTGAAAATGAAATCATCGGATCGCAATGAAATCGCCTCTTTTTTACAAATGTTGATCAATTGGGGTGCCGGTATGGGAGGGGAAAATAAAAAGACCGGACAAGTGTCCGGCACCCCGCAATTGGGCCTCCAAACAGGTGGTGCCGGACACAATTTAGACATCCCCGGTGGAGATGCTCTAAGCCCTTAGACATGGCGCAACATCTGACACTAAGCCGTGACGCACTTTGTGGACGGTACGCCATAGCTACTTGAGCCACCTATAGGCCTTTTCCTGCTAGTGACAGCCACCGCCTCCACTTGTGCAACCACACCTTCGTTGCAGGCTCGCTGAAAATGGCCGGATTGAGTTTTCCTAGCGGACCTGGCTCAAGGGTCCTTTAAAGAAGCGTGTCAACTAGGCTCAGGGCCTCATGTATAACAAAACACCTCAAGCATGCACGTGAGTGTGGGCCTGGTTAGGGTTCATACAGATTAGTAAACACGTCTGTAGAGCTTATAATTTTTAATAACATTTCCATAGCCAAGTATGGATTTTCTCTATATTATGCACAAGGATGGAGGCATCACCTGCTCTTACACGCTATATTATCCCTAATGTCCATGTAGAGACCTTAGATTTAGGAGTCAACTAAGCAGTTCTTTATTTCCTGTGAGATCATATGTGGAGAACCGGCCCCAATTTTCTATAATCTAAACTCTGGGATGCTTTTGATTTCCTATGCTCAGATTCAGATTAATATGCCATATGTAATGGATGCAGGAGCCTGAATACCATCCTTATCACAAAGAATCGCTTGTTCTTCCTTCATTGTGAACAGGTAAACTATTACAACCTATTAGTCTGCATATACACTAGTTTCACTTACAGTACGAATTTAAGCTTAGACACTGGTCTGGACACATCTATTCCTTAACAACTGAACACATCTTTAGTGCTTCATAACGACCATTCGTTCTATGTTTGTTTTATTCAATTTTTTCTTTTTTTGTTGTTTTATCGGTTTTTGAGGGGTCGTTCCTACCGCACCAATGCTAGGGGCAATCATGAGAACATTGCACTGGCAAGTTTTATTAGCTAATTGCATGGTGTTTGTTGTAAACATGTTGTAGGATGACTTGCAAGGATATTGGCTACATTGTCTAAGAACTATTTTTTTCACATTGTCAAAAATTCTGCCTCTACTATGCATGAATCATTAAAAGAGTGAAAATATAATTTTGGTCACCATTATTGCATTGTGCATTTTTTTAAACCATTCGTATTTTTGTGATAGTACTTACAAGAGCCCATAGTATCTTATGTCATAGTTTTTCCTCCTGGTTTGCATTGTTACCTGTTCCTAAGCATAGACATTGTGAAGTGTTTGCATTTGTCTGCCACTTATGATGTTTTTTGCATGATGAGTTGCTGACTTATGTGGCTACATTGTTTGAGAAGTATGTTGTGACAATTTTACAACATCTAAGACTTAGAATCGGTACCATAGGTCCTTTGTGCACCTGTTTATTGTTTCAAGCTAGTATATTTTATTAACGTCTACATTCGGTTACTAGTAGTTTGTGTGTCTAGCTTCTACCTATGTGAGTTGTAAACTGTATTACCTACATTGTTTGATCAATCTTATGAAAAACTTACACAATCTCTGAGGATGGAACGTTGCAGTAATTTGAGCCAGCTACAATGTAGGAGTGGGTTTTTTTTGGCATAGAATTGAGAATCTATACAATATTAATAATTGCAACACTTGATGTTTTGCAGTACCATGGTTCCTATGTTTTGTGTTTATTGTTCCTAGATAAAAATGTTTTTATTTATGTTTTGAATGTGATACTAGTGCTTCTCTATTTCCTAATTTTCTAGGTAAAGATGGTGTTATTAGCATTCACATCCAATTACTAGTGTTTCACGGGATTGCTAACTATGATGAGTTGCCAACTTTATTGCCTACATTCTTTGACCAGTCTTATGAGAAACTTCTGCAGCATGTGAGGATGAAACATTGCCCTTTATTTAAATATGCTGCAATTTAGTTGTACTATTTCATTTTAGAGTTAAATTACTATATTAAAGTTCAGATTCTGGAGTCACGCCTATGATGAGTTGAAATTATTGCCTACATCGTCTGATAAATATTTTGTGATATAATTCAACTACTGAGGCTTAGACAGTCCATAGGTTTTCTGTTTCTTGTTTACCTTTTATAGCTACTAGATCATGATGGTGCGCTTTGCTGCGCCCGTCTATTTTTTCAATGTATTGATAGGATTTGCTCTAAATACACAAAGTAATGAAAAACAAAGTTAAAGTCACAGAAAATATTCTCTATATTGGAGAACACTCGAAAAGGTATTTAGAATGGTGATATTGCATACAGTTCAGATGTATACGTTGGAGTGGTCATTCATATTATAGAAAGTTGAAGATATATAAGAGTAAAATTCAATGAAAATCAAGTTACACAATCTATATGACAAATCTAAAGATGATAGTTTTCTTCCTCGCAATCACCACCATCTATTAGCCTCTGTGCAATGCCCTTGGTCTCCTCCTCCAGTCCTCAACTTGGAGATATTCATATTGATGGTTTTAGAAAATTTGCGGAAAGGAAAACATGGTGTAGATGTTACTGGTATAAAGGAAGGTATGAATGCAATGTGAAAACTGCTTTGATATAGATGTATTGAAGGTGATATAATTTAAAAAAAATGATGATAGCATTTTCTGTAACTGGGCCAGCATTGGGTTGTGTCAAGAATAGTAGTAATAGGAATTGATTGCTGTTGAAAACATGAAGGAAATACAATTTGAAGGAATTAAGAGACAATCTGATTGAACTAAACTCTTGATAAAAGGTTCAACCATGCAGTTAAGGCATTTAGTCATGCTCTTCTTGATATGAAGTGAGAGTAGAGCAACCCATAAATAGTATATATGTAATTATGCACAATGAAGGAACTTAAACCAGTAGGAGGTGAAAAAACTAATTATGTAAATATTAAGAATGTATCTAAATTGTGTGTTGAACACATTGATAATCCAAAACATGCAAACTTTCATCTATCGATGTATGCTATATAAATTCCAAGTATGAATATTCAACCACCACACACTTAAAACCATTCAAAGCAATGCTAATTTCTTGGGAAAGCAAAAATATCGAAATAGCAAATGAAGGGTGAATGAAAAATTAAAAAACAGGGCCCTTGCCTTGTTGCATCGCAAGGTCAACTCCTCCGCAGCAGCATCTGCATATCCCTCTTGTCTAGAATCTGAAGTTGGCTTGCATACTGTTATTCACAGTCCCAAAGAAAGGGGTGTAGGGTAATCTGGTTGATATACTAATGGTCAGCAAGTTATCTTGTGTGAGTTTTTAGTTTATTTGACAAAACAATAAAGAGTTCACTGAAACAGAAGGTTTAGCTGATTAGCAGTGTACATGTATTATTTATTTTCACATTGCAGCTTGATTGAGTAGATCCATGCGTTTGTTGCACTTCCGTAGTAGATAGAGTATGACAAAAAAAAGACTCAATGCTGGTGTCAATGTAACATACTAACATGTTAACTGGGCATCAGAAATGCGAACATGAATTTTGTAAAGCATTGTTAGGGATTTCTTGAAGCACTTGAATTTTAAGAATGATGTTACCTTGTGGCTGAGCTAACAATGTCATGGTTGCCCCGTTACTGTTCTACTACTCCGTTCCTTAAAACAAGGCGCATAAATTTTTTCTGAAGTCAAACAATGTCAACTTTGACCATGTTTATTGAAAAAGCTAACAAAAATTATAAGATTCTATAGATGTAATATGAAAATATATTTAATGATGCATCTAATAAGGTTTATTTGGTATTGTAGATGTTAATAGTTTTTTCTAAAAAATTGGTCAAACTTTACATGGTTTGACTTTTGACTAAATTTATACGCCTTCTTTTACGAAACGGAGGTAGTAGGCTTCTAGCCCAAGACGTCACACGGGAAAGAGTAGATGAGCAGGTGCTCGGAGCCGAGGATTGCAAAAAAAAAAAAGGATTAAAACTGGTCAGATTGGATAGAAAAATCATAGTGGGTAATCAGACAAGGTCGCCACACCCTTGGCCGTCCAGGTGAGGAGTCAGAAGATGAGTCCAGCGGTGACGTGCTACGCAGAAGAAGCTCCTCACATCACGGATCCATACCAAAGCTCGGTACCGCCCCACATGGGTCACCGACAAAACTTTGCTTATGTAGAATTTCATTGAGCACCTAGTGAAGCAAAATTCAGAGTAAAACATCAGAACAAAAGATTACCTAATCAACTCCTACAGGGTATCAAGAATTCAAAACAACGTTGATAGGTGCAAGATGAAAAACATGGATGAGGAATCCAGTAGTAAGAAAGAAATTAACCTAATACAAATAATTAATATTTTGTACTCGTAATCACCTGTTGTAGAGGCGGGGTTGCGAGCCAAAGGGGACGACGGTGGCGGAGGCGGCTGTGGCGGATGGGATAGCGGGACGGATGCATGCCAATGGCATGGAGGGTTTTGAGCCAGAGGGAACAAAGGAACACCGGTAACGGATGCGATAGCGAGGCGGATGCATGCCGACGGCAAGGAGGGTTGATTGGAGCGACGTCGCGGACACGAATTGACGGTCGTAGCGCACGAGCGAGGGGATCCGGATTCCAGAGAGAGGCAAGAAGGGGAGAGCGAGAGGGAGGAGGGATTTTTTGTTGAGCGAAGAGAGGGAGGAGGAATCGATCCATAGATTGCATCTGGTGGCTGAAACGTTTCGGCTAGTTGGGCTATGGGCTTTGTATGGACCAAAATTAACGACATGATGTCGATTTGTTTTCCATAAGAGCGTCTCTTAGGGACATTTGGTTCACGTGTGATCAGACGATCAGAAATTGCTAATCACGGAAATCAACGGCTTTAATGGTCTGAGAGAGCTCCCTCTTGTCTCAGTTATAATATCCCTAATATGAACCGTGCGGTTCACGTTTACATTTGGTACTAGTTCATATGTTTCAAACTTTATTGCCTACATTGTCTGACCATCGCCTTAAGCTCCTATATTACTGTTTTATTCCAGAATTGTGCTGATGATGAGTTGAAGTTATTGCCTATAGTTCTTGACAATTATCTTTGTTGTAATAATTTCAATGTTTGAGGCCTCCCTGTTGTCG
Source organism: Puccinellia tenuiflora (assembly GCA_012064385.1). Lineage (NCBI taxonomy): Eukaryota > Viridiplantae > Streptophyta > Magnoliopsida > Poales > Poaceae > Puccinellia > Puccinellia tenuiflora. The sequence continues at coordinate 1,932,488 of QRDG01000096.1, forward strand.
CCTGCCATCCTCGCCGGCAGTCCAACCCTACGCGGAAGAAGCTCGTATGACAAGAGTATTGCCTCTTAAGGTGACGAGAGGAAAATTTTGCCCGTTCCGACAGACGCAAACTTGGAATTTTGCTTAGAGGATTTAGAGAACCCATACATTAATAGATGAGTCAGAGCACCCGTGACGATCCTCCAGGGAGGGGAACGATTCCCGTGGATGCCATTGTGGTCAATGCGTACCAAGGTGGAGCTGGGTTTTCACCTGGGGCGTCTGTCAACCACTTCCATCGCACTATGCAAAATTTATTGCCGGCATTATTTGACCAACTTTGTGAGGAACTTTTCAGCAAGCAACATCTGAGGATGAAACGGGTTGGTGCCCATGGATCTCAGGCGTGGCGCAGCCGTCGGGCACCACGGCGACGTCGAGGCCTTTGCATCGGCGGCGTGGCAGATGACGAGGGGCGGATCTCTCCATGGCCAGATCGGTGGCTCCTGTTGCTTGGCCCTTTTGGGTTGTGTGTGGGGTGGATCCCGCCGATGAGGGCGACAGATCTTCGGTGGCGGTGCTCACCTCCGGTGGAGTGCCATCCCGGCATCTTGCTACTGCTCGTGGCGGATCTGGAGGTGTTGATGATGGCCGGTCAGAGCTGGGCTTCGATGCAGTCGGGGCCGACGATGGCGACGCCCGCGGGCGCCGTTACCTTGATGAAGGTGTCGTCGCCGTGATTCTTACGCCTCCTACCCAGTTGTTCCGGGGGAAACCCTAGATCCGGGTTACTCCCGGATCGGATGATGGCGGCACTAATAGTGTTGTTCACCCTCTTGAGGGCATCGTCTTGGAGCACGAGATGCCTATGCTGGTGGAGCAGTGTTTCATGTACCGCGTCGACGGCGGTAAGTCTCGGCGGCGTGGCGCAGTGGAGTCTTGGCGACAGGCGTGTGCTCATGGGCTCGTGCTGCTGGGCGGTGGCGCTGGCTGACGTCATGGTGACGTCGTCAGCAGGATCGGCGAAGTTCATGCAGATCTCAACTTTGAAGATTGCTCGGTGGTTCGAAGGAGGTGACGGCTTCTGTAGCGTGTACACGAGGTGCTCGCTAAGAGTCTGCTAGTACGGATGTGCGCTCTCGTTTCGCCTAGAGGGCGTCTCGGGGTATGCGATTGTTCCCGTTTCCTAGCTAATGGTGGGATTTCGTTGTCTTCCGGGCAAAAGGCCTTGTTGACATGATTTTCAGCCATTGTCAGGTTGGTATGTGTTGTGTGGTGGCTTCGAGTTTTTTTATGTATGTTCTTTGTATGTCCTTTGTGGAAGAATTTAATAAAGAAAGCCGCATGCATCTTTTCGATGCAGAGGCTGGGTTACCTTTTTCGAAGAAAAAAAACATCTGAGGATGAAACATTGCCATTTATTTGAATGTTCTACAATTTTAGCAATTTATTCTGCACAGATATTCTTACCACACGAGCTGATTATTCATTAGGCAAGAGCTTCCTTGATAGAAAGCCAGAGACTCAAAGTACATATCATTATTGCAACAAAGAGCTTCTCTAGTTGCTTCTATCAAGGCTGGATTCGTCGCGCAGGTTAGTCATTGGAAGACTGGAATTCAAGTTGCCTAGTGCTCGGATGCTTTATCAATGTAAACAGATTTGCCGACTTAGAACGGGTAGTATTCACTGTGCCTACACCGCTTTGTGGATTTCGTTGTTCCTGCACACCGAATGCTTCTGTGAATTTCGATTTTCTGAGAAGGTTCAAGTTTGCGGCCTGTTATTGTCAGACTTCTCGCAGCGTTGTCGACAACAAGATGAAATCCTGGGAACCCAAACACAGCCTTACAAGAAAACAAGTCACGATAAGAGGATAAGCCGACGTGTCGCCTCTTCCCTTCCGGCATGCTCCACTGCTGCTGCCTAATCTATCAACAAACGACTCGCGCCATCCCACCTGATCCACCTCCCTCTCTCCCTTCACCGCACAACGGCCGAGCTAACCATCGGATTGAGATGAGGGCAGCATCGTCCCCCGTCCCCGCCATGCTCGCCGCCCCTTCAACGGCAGCCGTCGCCAAGCCGCTGCCCGCGCCTCGGTCCAGCACGGCGCTGCACGCCACGACAGCCGCGGCAGCATCGGTGACCGCGAGCAGCAGGCGCGACGTCCTGGGCGCGGGAGCGGCGCTGCTGCTGGCGCTTTCGCCGTGCGTGGGCGTCGGCGCTGCGCGCGCGGAGGCGGACGACGAGTACGTGAGCGAGACGAAGGAGGTGATCGGCAAGGTGCGGTCGACGATCAGCATGGATAAGACGGACCCGAAGGTGGCGGACGCGGTGACGGAGCTCCGGGAGATGTCCAACTCGTGGGTGGCCAAGTACCGGCGCGAGAAGGGGCTGCTGGGGCGGCAGTCGTTCCGGGACATGTACTCGGCGCTCAACGCCGTGTCCGGCCACTACATCAGCTTCGGCCCCACGGCGCCCATCCCCAACAAGCGCCGCGTGCGCATCCTCGAGGAGATGGACTCCGTCGAGAAGTCGCTCCAGCGCGGCCGGTGAAGAACCAACCCTACGCGTGGTTTGATTCCTGGCCAAAATGTGTGTGCGTGCTGCGTGTGTCAAAAGCTAGCGCTCGGATTTTGAGCCTCGAGTTTATGAATTGTTTGTACGGCTGGCTTGTTAATCGGCTGATGATCGACATGGTGATAATACTGTTGGGTGTTGGCACCCTTCACTCTTGTTTGATTTGGCATTGACATGGTACAAGCCCATCGGGTAAAGCATCACCCGAGTTTGTGCCTCCTGCTCCTTTCACGGTCCAAGTTTCCCAGTTCGTCAGGCTGCAGAACACATGAACAAGCTGTGGAATGTATTCCACAACCCGGTCAAATATACCCAAGTCATCGCACTTGTTGCATGTTTCTTGGAACCAGATCGCTGCGACAAGAAACAATTTGACTGGATTCTGTTCTCTTGTTACACCTGACGTAGTACATTGATGTACATTTGTCAGCGTGATTGTTTTTTTTTTAGAAAGAAGAGAGAAAAAAGCAGTTAAGATTAGCTCTGTAGACAAAACATGGGGATACATTTGTTACTATCAAGTCCCATCTGCCCTCTGTGCCAATCGACAAATAAGCCTCCCAACACGCACACCATAATCAAACCTACTGTCTTGAGCAAACAATAGACATTGGGTTTCAGATAATCATTACAACATACAGTAGTAAAGTAGACCTTCAGCCTAGAGGACTCGGTTTCTGAAAAAACGGCGCCGGACGCACATAACTGAATCCCACGAAGTTGCTATCTGCAGCGACGGGACTGGCTACTGGAGAGTCCAGCACCGGCATACTCGTCCAGCACTCGTCAAAGTTTGCAATGCAGGTCTGCCCGGCAACATTCGGGCAGAAGCTTGGCTGAATCTGTCGAGCCTCCAGTTTCTTCCAGTTTACTGCTTTGAACCACTTGTGGTTCTTTATCTCGTCACTGCCACTCGGTCCACTTCCCAGTCGCCTGCCAGCTTCTTTGTGCAGTAGCTGGAAAAAACAGTGTTGAGATAGTAAGATTAACCTTTCAAGAGATTGCATATCAGGGTCAAATTAGCACAAACAAGGCATCCAGATTCCAATCCAACTAGTAACTAACAAGGCATCAAACATATCCGAGAAGACATCTAGGGCTCAGGCTTCACCACAAGCATTGTTTCTGGTTTTATTTATACATTATACAGGACTGAAATAACTTATCTTGCCGAATCTGGAGTTTGATCAAACTCAAACTGGTTGACTTTGAAAACAAGCATAGGGTAGGTTGCACAAAATACGTGAGCACAAGGTGAGCATGGCAAACTTACCCCTTTAAGCAGAGAATGAACTTCACTAGACAAATACGTCGGAAGCTTCATCTTCTCCTTCACTATCTTCTGCTGAATTTTGTCCCTGTTTCCACCAAAAAATGGGGGCTGCAAATATAGGAAAATAGTAAGTGTGCAAACAAGTATATCAAGCAGATAATTCGTCTGCGATGCAGCCATTTCTAAGCATGCAACAAATACTTGCTAGACAAGCTTTAACAAATTTAATAAAGACGCCGCATGCATCATTTTGATGCAGAGGCAGGGAATACCCCATTTCAAGAAAAAAAATGCAACAAATAACTCACCTTGCCCGTAAGCATTTCGAAAAGAAGGATCCCCACACTCCACCAGTCTGCAGCCTTATCATGACCTCGTCCCTGAACAATTTCTGGGGCCATGTACTCCACGGTGCCGCACATTGAGTTTGATCTGGTGTTCTCATCAAACTCCTTTGCCAGGCCAAAATCAGTCAGCATGGCCTGAAAAGGAAGATGTACATCAACAAATTTTCTCACTGGAGGATGATAACAGAAAAAGGGACACATGAAGATCTATTAAAGGATCCTTACATGGCCACGAGCATCCAATAAGATGTTCTCAGGCTTCAGATCTCTATGCATAATCCCATTGGCATGAAGGTGGGCTACAGCAGATACAATTTCAGCAGTATATATGCGCGCAAGCTCCTCCCTACCAGATAAATAGCAGTTTAATCAAAGGCTGGTATATCTGGAATGGTGTAAGATAAATTACTGAATTAAATTACCTAAACAAACCCTGCTGGTAAAGCTGGAAGAAGAGATGGCCCCCATTTACAAAGTCCAAGACAAGGTAAAGCCGGTACTTTGTCTGCGAATTAAGTGTTGGTTTTAGTATTGGCAAAGCATAACACTAGAGATAATATATCCATACTTGGCAACAAAGTGCACACACAGAAACAGTAACAACCTACCTGAAAAGAGTACCTCAGCTGCACCACAAAAGGATGATCAACTTTCGTCAGTATATCTCTCTCTGCTTTCATGTACTCAGCATGGTTCTTCTCCAAAATTTTGTCCTTCCTCATGACTTTCATTGCATATATTTCTGAAGTACCTTTCTTTCTCACCTGATAGACTTTGCCAAACGCCCCTTGGCCAACAAGCTTCAAGAGTTCAAAGTCGTCGAGTCCAATAACCTCACTCTCCGTTTTTGTATTATTGAGCTCTTCATCACTGAGAGCCTCCTGGTTACTTTGTTTTTCTTTAGAAAGACACTCTAGAAGATCTAATGAGCTCTCTGACTCATGTAGAGTAAGCTTATTAAGTGGCAGGGACTGGCTAACAAGTGAAGTTGGCCCAACAAGAGAGTGAGATCGCTTGGTGATGACTACAGGGTCATTGTAAACCTCCTCACTGGACTCAGGGAAAGGTGCAGGGCTATCTGGAGTGAGAATGCTTGCTTCTGTGGGGGTATGGACCGCCGTAGCACCAAAAACATCATTGAAATCGAACTCAACATTTTCAGGAAGGACAACATCTGGAGGCCCTTTTGGCAGAAGTATCACCCCCCTAAAGATCTTGCGGCCCTGTGTATGGGTTGTTGTAACAGAAGGTATCTCAGAAGAAACCATCTTGAAGGACCCAAGATTTGGCGATTTTTAGCGTCCTGATGCTACAGGAGTTTTGTGCCACAATTCCAGGTAAGGGTAGTTGAGTAGCTTCCCACTACCGATTCTCAAACTACAACAGATACCTTATGGGGCAGCTCTGTCTAAGGGAGGCTCCGTCCACAAATACCCAAGACAACAGAAGATGCAGGGCTGCGAACAATGGCCTTGAACAAGTGGAAGTTCACGGAGACAACAGGGAATCCCAAGAATCCTGGGCAAAGGCAGAGTGGGAAGCTTCCGTTGTTTCCCGATGAACAGGAAACTCTGGATGCCACTGTTCTTCCTGAATACATGAGATCAACTTGTCTATGGGCTGCAGGCAGAATGAAAATATAGTTAATTTAATAATTTCATAGAAGTGTAAGCTTGCGCTAAGAACATTAAATGGAAAGAAAAAAGTAGTAAAGATGAACAGCATACTAGGATGCCGATTGAGTAGTCTGCCTATGCGGTCATGTATGAAGTTGGTCACAGAATTAAGCAGAACATGCGCCGATAACAAGCGAAATGCAGTAGAAAGTTACAAGATGGCCTAAGTAACATTATGATTCTGGGGAAGCTGCCACAAATACAGTCTACCCTAGTAGATCACATGGCAGGAAAACAATCATATGGGTGAGTGTTTTCACCTAGAATCGCTAGATTCCACAGAAAAAAAGGTACTGATATCGCTTCTTAATTTGGATGAAGAGCATAAACCTAAGAAAAGATATGCTGATAATTGAAGATTTGAAGTACTGGAGGAAACTTTAGTAGTATTATTTCGTAATATATGATACCATGTGTAGCTCAATCGGTGGGGTACCATGTTTGCTCTATCAGAGACCATACCTGCAAAGAAAGTAAAGCGCTTTCCTATCGACTTGACAAAAATCGGTTTTGCAACCAGAGGAAGAATCACATTCCAACTTTAGCACCAAAACTGGGATGAGAACCAACCAAATATTACGTCTCTAGCTCGACTTAACCCCTAGCGGAGAAAAGTGCATCCTATGTCGGATGTAGTGCCTATCCAAACACGACGCCAACCAAGAGTAACATTCCTATCTGCCAAGAATGAGGATGCATGCCAAAATAAAAAGTAACGGCGAAGCAAATTTACTGGAGAAACTCAGAAATTTACCGCCGAGCAACGCCTATCCACGAACCTACTGGCGGCGTACGCCTCTAGGTATACCTCAAATCGAACCCCTCTCCCTCTCGTGAGGGCCACAGATCCGAAGAATCGAATCACGAACAGATCTAACAGGCCCAGGAATACCTCGCCCCAGGGAACAACGCAGCTGGACGGCGCAAGAACCGCTACGCTCACCAGCCCGGCGAGCAATTCCAAAACGATAACTGCACCCGAGATAAAATCGAAGGAAAAGGCGTACAAGAAGCATCTGCACGAACCGGAGGAACGCCGCCTCGGGGAGCGCAGCAGAACTAACTACTAATAACTGGGGGGAGGAATGGAAGTCGGAGGAGGAAGAGGAGAGGACAGCGACTACGAGACGACGAACCTTTGCAGAGGGTGAGGGGAAACGGCTGGACGCGGCGGCGAGAGGTCGGCGATCCCCTGCGGCCTGGCGGCGACGGGGCTCCTATTATAGCATCGGCGCGTGGGATGCGGGGCTCCGGTAACCGTAAGAGGACGCGTGTCGGCGCCGGATTGGTGGGTTTTCCGTAACGGGATCGGGAGGGTGCGGTGCGAGACCGCGATGCGAGTTGGCTACTCGGGAATATGCCGCGATGCCAAGTTGGCTAACCAGTTGGACCACGCTGGGCCCACTGTCATGGGCGTTGGGCTGGACGGAGCACGCGGGAGCGGTGGTGGTGGATACGCTTTCCTCGCGAAAAAGACAATGGGGTTGTTTAGGTTTGGCGCCAAGGTTACTTCGAGTTTTTGTCTTGGTTTTGCTCCTCGGAAGAGGATAGAGGCATAGAGCAGCTCTGCCGTGCCGTGTGCATCAGTTTGTTTGTGAGCAAAGGTTTGTTATGGAGGTTGTGTGAAAAATATTGGTTCTATGGATAGTGTCTCTATACCACACATGTCTTGTATATGCGTGGATGTTTTGTCTTCAAACCGGGCATATATATCTACTAGTGTGTGGATAAGTAACAAGCTTACAAACGCGTGCAAGTTTTAGAAAAAGGATACGTGTAAAGGCGAACTAAATAAATGAATAGATAAGCCTACCACAGTAGTAAAAAATTGCAAGCTATAATGGAACATGAAGAATCATAAAAAGTAGGGGAATTTTTCAGTTTCATCTCTATGAGCTCTGATTTGAATTATTGGATAATGTACTTATTACGAATTGCCCCATTCTTATTTGATCACCACGCGTGTGTGAGCTCGTGATGTAGTAGATCCACCAAAGCTTAATTTGATATGTACTTTATCTAACAAAGGTTAATCTGATTTTATCATGACGCATATGCAAAGTAAATACACAAAACATCTCTTTACGTGGGTTAGTGATATATTACTATGTTCTACTCATCCAGGGACATTACATGTTCTTTTCACACTATATATACAAAAAGAATGAAACCGAAATGAGACTAGGAATCTATCGCGTGTCTGTCAATTTTTTGTATTTAGTGTGCACTATTATATTATATGCGTGCAGTCTGTTGGTTGAAAATTAACCGGCCTTGTGATACTAATTCGATATTGTAAATGTTGATATAGTTTTCTATAAATTTGGTCAAAAATAAATAAATATGACTTAAGACAATTGTAAGTTGCCTTCTGTATATAGATGGAGCGGTGAGTATTTTAGAAAAGTGCTAGAGTTGAAAACACCACACATACAACTTGTCGTGAAAAAAAGGACTACTCCACAATTATACTTAGGCTTGTACTGATCATGCATTTCTCTAAGGTGAAAATGTGAGATTGTTGGGTTGGTAGGCCCAACGTGCTCGGCAATTACGTTTGCATACTTACATTCTGTCACTTTCTAGAGAAATTTACAAAACTAAGAGTGTTAATTTGGTATTAAGTCAATTACCATGTCGGCCTTGTAGCTATAAAACGCACCAAGCATTGCCAATTGTTTTGAAGCCAACATGGTGAAGAACATTTTCTTGCGGGATTGCCAGTATAGCACCATCGGTGTTGGGCTACGAATGAACCGATCAGGGCTCTTTGTTCCCTTGCAGCAGGGTGTTTGGTCGTGGGAGAGAACGAAGCAAGCAGAATAGCAGAGCCGTGTGAGTATGTGAGATGCCAGGAAACGTGTGAAACCGGGGGGACCCAGCTAGCTTCCGTGCCCGTTAATTTTGGACCATGCACTTGTTTTTGTGTCACTGGTTGGACCCTCGTGGATGGATGGTGTTTTCTAGTTCTCCATACTTTGAACGTTTTATTATTTTTCTTATCCCCGATATCCCTTTCGATGTGGATGGATAAGAAGATGACTCATGGCTACGAGCTCTCCCACCAAAGAATTGTTTCATTGCGTATGAAACTATTCTGTCAAAATACTTTTTGTATAATAGTAAAAACGACCACTCAACCCGAACGTTTGGAAAATAAAAATGCCCCTTCATTTTTTCATAAGTTGTATTAGTATTTTTCAAATAAATCTTTTTTTGACTTTGCATGAATAATGCCCCTTCATTTTTTATAAGTTGTATTAGTATTTTTCAAATAAATCTATTTTTGACTTTGCATGAATAATGCCCCTTCATTTTTTATAAGCTGTATTAGTATTTTTCAAATAAATCTATTTTTGACTTTGCATGAACATATCAATTTAAAAAAATACAAATTAATATCATTAAATTCATAATGAAGCATAATTTCATATTTATTTAACAAGTGCTTTAGATGCTAACACTTTTTACTAGAATTTTGGTTTAAAAAAAGTAAAAATTGACTTCTCCAAAAGCTAACACCCCCTTATAAAAAGGAACAAGAATACCCAGGAACGATAACTTTTGTTTTGTTGAAATTTAGTTGTTGGCACTTAACGATGCATCAAGTGAAAGTGACTTGATATGCAACTTCTTTGCTTATGGAATTGCTTCATTAAAAATGTTTTGTATCAGTAGTCAACCACTCAAACCAAATGCTTAATAGTAAAAAAAGGAAATAAAAACTCAAGAGAAACTGTGCCGGCGATTCTTTTCTTTAATGCACACCATACAATTTTATTTGTTGAAATTGTGTGTCTTATATAGAGTCCCACGTATAGTCACAATGCATCAAGGGATGTGCACTTATTTTCTTGTAAAAAAACTCAACCGGAATGCCCTTCTCCGATAAGACGGTCGGACATTCGAAGCAAACACTTTCGCCAACACATGTGCTAATGACATCCGACAAGGTCTAAATCTCAATCAATTTGCCCGTGTGGCCTTTGATCATTGGAATGAGTTCGATAATTTTTTTTCTACAATAAAAAAGAAGGAACAGACAAACCTTTTCCACAACAACCATTCTTCATATACAAAACTAGTAGTATCTATTTTTTCTTGAAATTTTAGTTGTTTTAATGAAAGTGGCAGGTCTTTTGGCTTGTTTAAAATGTTAATGTATGTACCCTTGAAACTGAACTGATGACTCGGTGCTGCAAGGGCATCCCGCCCTCCCTCCTAACCCCCTCTAGATTTTAGCAATGAAGTTTGTAGATAAAAATATCAAAAACTTTCGGAAAGGATTTTATATTTTCTCTATGGCACATCTAAAAAACCATCGGTGGAAGTTCCATTGACATCTTTTCACTCTAAATTCATGTACAATCGAATCTACAGTTTAGGATTCAAGATGGTATGACTTTGCAACTCTATATTTTTTCTCACTTTATGTTCTTTAAAATCATGTGAATCAAGGTTGCACCTATTAATCATGTAAGAATCACGCCACATAACTAGTTTGCAAACCACCAGGCACATATATTGATGTTTCGTCAGACATAACTTTATGACCTGAATAAATATGTAACTAAGATATAGTACTTGATTAGTTTTGTACATACCATATTCTGTAAAGGTAAGCAATTTTGACTTTTTCACTGTAATGTTTTTACAAAGCTAATAACGTATATTTTAAGTATATGTTTAGGGAAACTAAGGCACATGATTTTGAATTATTTATGTCGTGTCTTGGATCACGGACACCGGGAGTAAAGGATACCCCCTTTTAGGTTCGGTATGGGGCGCAGAGGAGGCCGAAGATCGTCTTCCGCCCGGGGGCTTTGCTCGACGCTCGAGATCTACGTACTAGCAAGCATCACAGAGACACAAGGAGTTTACCCAGGTTCGGGCCGCCCGGAGGCTAACAACCCTACTCCTGCATGTCTGGATTGAGAGGTGTATCATGGTGTAGCTTTATAAGGGTGGTCGCGGGTGAGAACCGGGAGGTGTTGGCTAGAGGTTGAAGACGAGCAGATCCTGACCCTGAGGAGATCACCTCTCGCCTAAGCTAATCTTGGACTTGTGCACTACCTAGCCTAGCCTCCTTCTCTTCTGGACTTGTTCCTCTCCTCCCCTTTTTTTCCCTTGGGTGCCTCGGTCCTCCTTTTATAGGCTAAGGGGATACCACAGGTGCACCCTTGGGGTCGGAGGGGTTTTCGCGGGAAAACCCCTCCGGGTTCTCTTTAGGAGGCGACGTGGCCTCCTCTCGTCCAAGTATTCTTCTCAGAGGGGGCAGGTGAGGCCGCCCACCTTTTCCAGAGAGGGCGGACAGAGGCTGACACCTTTTCTGCCTCTGCCCCCCTTTGGCGCCTCCATCTTCTTGGCGCCCAAGTCTTCTAGGAGCCTCCAGCCAGAGCTGGCAAGCTTATCCTCTTCGCGTAATGGAGGTTGGTTCCGGGGAATGAGCCTGGCCTCCTGCCGGGCGTCGGGTCCCCGGGACCTCCGTGCCTGCTTCCGGGTCGAGGGGGGCCCCGGAGGGTCCCCGAGTCCTTGGCCTTGGTTGTCGATGTCGCACGCGTCGGGATGCCGTGCCGTGGGGCAGATGGGGGGGCCCATCTGCCAGTCTTGAGCCTTGGCCTTGAGTGCCTTCTTGGTGGGCCCATATGCGATGGACCCACTTTGACCGCATCAGGGGAACCCCATGTTCTACTGTTGCGACAGTTGCCCCCGGGCATAGTCCCGGCGGCCACGCCCTTCTGCCGTCGGGGCTATGACCAAAAAGAGTCAAAGTGGGTCCCCGGCGTGAGGTCTTGAACGTCATGTCACATCCGTCAGAGCCGCGCACTACGGAGGCGCGCGTCCCACGGGTCTTCTGAACGTTGCGATCCACGCGGACCGCCAACGCTCGCTTTGAATCCACAGGGAGTAAACGATCGAGCGGAATGCCTCCTCGATCCCCGCGCCGGCCGGAACGGTGGGACCACGACGCGACGCGTGGGAAGCCTTATAAGCCACGGTTCCAAGGAACTGTAGCCGTTACTCCTTCCCAAACACAGAGATCTCGAAGTGCCGCCGGAGAGCACTTCATCTTCGTCTTCGTAGCACACCACAAACCTTCTTGGCCGCCGCGACACCAAAATAAGAACGCCTCTGCTCCAATGGCCAGGACCAAACAGAGCGCCAAGAAGAAGACCGCCGGTGCCTCGCTCGCTAGGAGGCAGCTTCCTCCGAGGTCCGAGAAGTCGATGAAGAGATCGGAGCGTGCCGCCGAAACGGTGGACTTGCACCGCCAAACAGCCCTGTTCCCGAGCATCTGCGCCTCAGATCCTTCGTCGTTGGTGAAGGCTCGATTCGGGGTGGTGGCGTCACAGGCGAGGGGGGACACGCCGGCCCGCGAGGCGACAGAGGTTCTGCCGCCGTCCAAGGACCGGGAACCCACCCAGGTCCCCGTCTTCGACATCTTCGTCAAGATGGGGGTAGTTCCCCCATTTTTGGACTTCCTCCTTGAGACCCTGCAGGCATACGACCTGAAGCTCCTGCATCTGACTCCAGGGGCCATCTTGGATTTGGCCGTCTTCGCTCACGCCTGCGAGGCGTTCGTCGGGGTTATGCCCTTCGTGGCATTGTTCCGACATTTCTTCTATCCCCGCGTGGGGAAAGAGGGATGGTTGGCAGGCGGGGTCACGTTCTGTTTCCGCCAGAACATCAAGCAGTTCTACCCCGAGATGGTGGTGAAGTCCAAGTGGGAGGAATGGAGGAACGGCTGGTTCCTCGTCGTCGTACCGGAGGCCCACGAGTACCTCCAAGAACCGAAGAAGCACCCAGAGAGCCATGAACTCTGGAGGGGCCTGAGCCGCCAGGATGTGTTTTTCTCGGCGGCGGTGTCCCGCTTCAAGCTTCTGCGGGAGCAGGGGATCTCCGGGGCCGCCATTGTTGCGCACGCCTTACGCAACCGCCTGGCCCCCTTGCAGAAGAGGCCTCACCCTGCCTGGAACTTTCAGGGTCTCGGGGACCCTTCTCGGCTGTGGAACTCCGACATGGGCGACGACGCCCTCTCTGGCGCCATAAGGAAGATCTTTCCCCCCAACGCGCCATATCAGCTGCTAGAGGGGTTCCTGCCTCTGAATGAGGACCCGAAGAAGGCAGAGATCCTTGCGGAGATGCCGAAGTGCAACGCCCTCGGAATCGTGGGCCGAGACGACGACGGGCCCCAGAACCCCAGGGCCAGAGCTCGCAAGGTTAAGGTTCCCTCTAGCTCCGGCGAGGAAGAGGAGGCCTCCGAGTCCTAGGCAAAGAGCGCGAAGGACTCTGAGGTGGAGTCCGCCCGCTCTACCGAGGACAGTGATGGTGATGACGACGGCGACAACGACGACGATGATGATGATGACAACGACGAGGCCGCCCGTGATGAGGACGAGGATGCGGGGGAGAGGGACCCTTCCCCGCACCCAGCTGAGGGACCCGCCATGGTCTCGAATCCGGAGACGAGCCCCCGAGCACCGCTCGTGGCCGAAGAAGAGAGCGGTCCCGTGGGCATGGAGGTCGATGACGACGCCTTCGTCATCGCGCCGCGATGCAAGGGGCAGCTCCGACGCCAGTCGCCGGCCCCGGAGCCTTCCCTTGCCATCAGCATGATGCCTGTGAGCCCGCACGGCTCCTCCGCCGGGTCCGTAGGCATGCCCGAGTCGCTGGGCCACAAGCGACCCCACGGGTAAGTTTTCTTCTCGCTCGCTCTTGTTCGTGCTGCTACTGAATTCGCGAACCATTCCTCTGGGAAGTTTAACCAAACATCGTTGCAGGGGCCAAACTTCCCCGGAGGCCAGCAAGAGGCGGCGGGAGGCGGCGGAACGCGATACGGCTACCAGCGTGGGTGTCCCCGGAGGGACTCAGACCGCTTCCAGCCCGGAGAAGGTGCTTGGGGGCAACGCGCAGGAGAACTCCGGGACGCATCCGACCCCCACGAAGGCTGGAGAAGCAGTAACTCTGGAGGCGGCAGGTAAACCTCGTCCAATCGGACAAGTCTGACCTTGCCCTGCCCCCAACGACTTATCATTGTGCCTTGCTAAAACAGATACTTCGGTGGTCGACGGGTCCCCGAGGAGAGACCACACCGCGACGACTCCGGACCAAGAGACGTCCAAAGCCGCGCCCGAGGCGACGGACGCGCACCCGGGGGACGAGCGCGCGGCGGCGCCTGGGCAAGGTCCGGCCGCTGCAGGAAACAAGAACTGTCCGGGCACCCCGAACCTCCTGGACTGCTCGTTCATGACAGAGGAAGAGCTGGACACCTATGCCACCCTGTCGACATGCTCCGGAGCGAGCGTCGAAATAGCCGCGCTGGCGGAGATCAAGGCAAACTTCGCGCGAAGTGGGAGGAGAGACATTCCCGGGGATCCGGAGGGAGCAACCCTCGAGGTGAAAATTACGGGGGCGAACACGAAGGAGGCCGCGATCTGGGGAATTGACCAGCTGGTCCGGGAGATTGAGGCTAGGGAAGACGCTCTGGCGCGTGCCAGCTCCCACGCTGAGGAGGTGGTCAACAAAGCAGCGACTGAGTTGCCCCGCCAGTGGAGCTTATTCTCAATCATGTGGAAACGCATGGAGAAGAAGAACAAAGGCAAGCGGGACGAACTCGCGCAAAGGGAGCAGCGGGTGGCAGCCAGAGAGGCTGAACTGACGGCGGAAGCCAGAGCCCTGGAGCTCCATAGGGAAAAGCTGAAGACAGAGGTCGAGCAGCGCCTCGCGGAGGCGGAGAAGAAACATCAAACGACGCTGGATGAGAAAGCCAGGGATGCCTGGAAGGCGCGGCAAAAGGAGGAAGAGGCCCGGAGGGCGGCCGAAGACGCCGAGAAGGACCTCCTCACGGAGAGAGACGCCACCCGCAAGCTGCGGGACTAGGCCAAGCTGGAGGGTCAGAGGACTTCCGAGCTGGAGAAGTCCTTGAAGCTGAAGGAGGAGGAACGGCCGAGAAAAGCTCCCGGGTGTCCTCGGAGCTGGCGGGAATCCACCAACAGGCCGAAGACGGGTTCAAGAGCATCATCGCCGCCAGCACAGACGTGGCGACGCGAGTGCTCCAACTGGACAGGCGCGCCGAACTCTTCGGGTTGGCCCCGAACTGCCGGAGCCTCCCCGAAGTGGCCGAGTTCCTTCAGAAGACGAAGGCCTCTATGAGGTCTGCCAAGAACCGGGTCGCAACCCAGTTGCGCGCCGATCGGAACGGGGTCAGTCTTGATACAGCAGCACGTGTGATGGCGTCATTCCGGGAGGCGCACCCGAACGCCGCCATGCCCAACTCCGTGGCCGTCGAGCCCTCTGCGGCCTCGCTTCAAGCCGTGGAAGACCTTGCGGCCGCATTGGCCGCACAGATGTACCCTTCGCCGTCCCACTAGGCTCCCTGCATACCATTCGAGCACCTCGTGCCCAAAAAACCGTTATGTCAGTCCTTGTGTGTGATCATAACTCATGCTATATCGTTCAGGAAACTTTTATGCTATTCTACTTGCGGGTGTTTTGGTTTTATCATGTTTCTTTTTCTCCACGTCTTTGAGAGATCCTCCCGGGATGTAAGCTTACCCGTGAGATCCTGACTGATCAGGCACATCTCCCCAGGCCCTACCGATTCCCGAAAGGTCGCTCACCCACTCGGCTCGTACTCCTCCCGGGTAGTACCAGGTCCCTGACCGCTCCATACTCCCGAGAGAGCCAGCCCCCTCGGCATGCTCAATCGACGGACTAGACGCATTTCCAGTTTCAAAAATAGTTTTATTCCCGCAAGATAGACAGCCAGAGTATGACAAGGGTTCAGATCGAGGATAACTTATCTTGCTGATTACACGGAGTCCCTCGTGGAAACTCTTCCGGTTGCCCTTCCAGATGTCGCGGGTACCTCGTGCGGACCGGGCTCTCTGCTTCAGCGTGCTCCACGGGGTGGAAAGGAAGCAGCCTCTTCGACTCGTGCGCATTGATCAGCCATGGCCCACATGTCTTCCAAGGTGGCCACTGCGCGGGTCCTTAGCCTTTCCCGCATCACCGGGTTGCGGACGTTGGCGTGGAAGACGGCGATAACGGAGATCTCTTGTAGGTCAGCCGGGGGAATACAGACGATGACACCCCGGAACCTCCAAATGTATCGGCGCAATGGCTCCTCAGGCCCTTGCTCTAGGCGATAGAGGTCAAGGACGGTCGCACCAGAATACGGATCCGCCTGGGCCTCCATCTCCTCGCGAGAACGACGCCTGAGATTGGAGCTCCGGTTGACAGCCTCGCGGGTGGGATCCATGGGCCTCTTGCCACGGGGATCCCCTTGTCGTTGCTCTTCTGGGAGTGCTGGCGCCGGAGCGGCAGCTGCTTGGGTGTTGGTCGGGGCAGAACTCGTAGGAGCGTGGCAGTGGTGAGCATAGTCCAGCAGGTTTTCCAAACTTGCGATCCAGGCCCTCGCTCGGGGATCGCTCTTGCACTGCTCTGGCGGGTAGGAGAGAAGCACTCGGGCCGTGCCCAACGCTTCTTCCAGCCCCCAACTTCTTCGCGACGACTGCTGCGACGACTCACCACGTGCCTCCTGAGTGCTAGACATGGCCTCCGCTGGCCGAAGACGTACCCGTTCACCCAATCTCGACGGAGCAGAAAAGGAGCTCGTGGCAGATCTTGCCTCAATCAGAGAGCTTGATGTCGAAACGCGACGAAGCGACGATCCAAGATCTTGCCAGAAGATCTGGAGAACTCGAAGCAGACCTCCTCGAAGATCTCAAAGCCGATGAAGAACTTGAGGAAGATCTCGACGAAGAACGCGAAGCCGATGAAGAACTTGAGGAAGATGCCGATAAAGAACTCGAAGTCGGCGAAGAAGAACTCAGCACTTGCGCCCCCTACCTGGCGCGCCAGATGTCGTGTCTTGGATCACGGACACCGGGAGTAAAGGATACCCCCTTTTTAGGTTCGGTATGGGGCGCAGAGGAGGCCGAAGATCGTCTTCCGCCCGGGGGCTTCGCTTGACGCTCGAGATCTACGTACTAGCAAGCATCACAGAGACACAAGGAGTTTACCCAGGTTCGGGCCGCCCGGAGGCTAACAACCGTACTCATGCATGTCTGGATTGAGAGGTGTATCATGGTGTAGCTTTACAAGGGTGATCGCGGGTGAGAACCCCGGGAGGTGTTGGCTAGAGGTTGAAGACGAGCAGATCCTGACCCTGAGGAGATCACCTCTCGCCTAAGCTAATCTTGGACTTATGCACTACCTAGCCTAGCCTCCTTCTCTTCTGGACTTGTTCCTCTCCTCCTTCTCTTCTGGACTTGTTCCTCTCCTCCCCTTTTTTTCCCTTGGGTGCCTCGGTCCTCCTTTTATAGGCTAAGGGGATACCACAGGTGCACCCTTGGGGCCGGAGGGGTTTTGGCGGGAAAACCCCTCCGGGTTCTCTTTAGGAGGCGACGTGGCCTCCTCTCGTCCCAAGTATTCTTCTCAGAGGGCGCAGGTGAGGCCGCCCACCTTTTCTAGAGAGGGCGGACAGAGGCTGACAACTTTTCTACCTCTGCCCCCCTTTGGCGCCTCCATCTTCTTGGCGCCCAAGTCTTCTAGGAGCCTCCAGCCAGAGCTGGCAAGCTTATCCTCTTCGCGTACTGGAGGTTGGTTCCCGGAAATGAGCCTGGCCTCCTGCCGGGCGTCGGGTCCCCGGGACCTCTGTGCCTGCTTCCGGGTCGAGGGGGGCCCCGGAGGGTCCCCGAGTCCTTGGCCTTGGTTGTCGATGTCGCACGCGTCGGGACGCCGTGCCGTGGGGCAGATGGGGGGGGGGGCCATCTGCCAGTCTCGAGCCTTGGCCTTGAGTGCCTCCTTGGTGGGCCCATGTGCGATGGACCCACTTTGACCGCATCAGGGGAACCCCATGTTCCACTGTTGCGATAATTTATTTTTGTAAACCATATTTTCAAGGAATGTTTATTGCATGTTTGAAAGGTTTTCTATGAGTATATACCTAAATGTCAACTTTTAAACAACATAAAAAATTGTATTCAACAACACCTAACTGATACTCCATTCATAATTATAAGATGTTTTAACTTTTTTTTTAAATGCACGCATCTAGACGTGTTCGAGTGCGTAGATTCACTCTTTTTGATCTGTATGTAATCTATATTGAGATATCTAAAACATCTTATAATTTTAAACAGAGTGAGTATCTTAAAGAGCCCTGAATTACTGTTACACTACATGATCTTGCTAATCTTCATAGTTCCAAAGCTCTCGATACATAGCTATCCTCCTTTGACCTCTTTGCTTGCGAAACGCTTTCAGCTGAAGGAGACGTACTCTGATCTTTCATTGTAGCTCATCGTGTTACTGTTGAGAAAGCGGGTTCCATGGTCACCGCCTCTCGTACAGTAGACGCTACTTCTTGGTTCCATCAACGCAAAATCCCATCGTCTCCGAGTTCGAACTGCCTGCTCCCTCACCAGTCAATCGTTCCAACGATGTGCTCCTGCGCGCCCCTTCCCCATCCACCCTTCAAACCCGCGCCCGCGCCCCCTCCGAACCTAAACCCGAAGCCCAGCGCCGCCCCCGCGCACGGGCCAACGCCGCTCCGCTGCGCCCTCGTCGCGCGCGCGGCCGCGCGGGACGACGCGCCGCCGGCGCCGTCCAGCTTCGACTTCCTCGCGCTGAAGCGGGAGCTCGAGGAGCAGGAGGAGGCGGTGGTTGCCGTGGATGCGGAGGTGAGAGGAGGAGGAGACGGCGAGAGGGAGGCGAAGAGGATTGGTAGCGGCGGGAGGAGGACGAGGAGGCAAATGGCGCGGCGGTCGGGGCTGCTGGCGAAGCAGGTGATCAGCGTCAGCTCAGCGCGGAGCCTCGGGTTCGTGTCGCAGCTCTGGGTCGACCCCGCCTCGGTACGGGCTGCTCCTTCCTGCACTTGTTTCGTTTGCCCATGCTATTGAATTTTAGAACTGTCCTATTTGCTCTCAAGTCAAATCCCTCGATATGTTTAGTGTAATGTGTTAATGAATAATGGTCTAAGTCTATGTGGTAGATTCGGGGTGACATTTATTCTTCTATTTGCACACATTTCCTAGCTGGTAAGCAGACATTTCCTGCATGAAGTTTGGATTCCGCTCTCATATAGTGATCAACTACCTGTGGATGTTTGCTGATAATGGCGTAAACTGTGGCATAAACTGGGTCAGATATCTCTTTGCTTAGGCGAATCTGAGTAGTTCAACGGGTCCATTTAGTATTATGACTAGCAAACGCTAAAATAATTGAGTAGGAAAATGTGCATTCATCCATTACGGTGCACTCATTCACTGACTTTTCGGTTTGGTCACCAAATCATCAAGGCATTTTCAAAAGTGCTTGATGATGTAGTCTCTAGAGTGTTCTAGTGTCCTTTAAAATTTCAACTTCAAACTATAAATGTGTCGGAAGAAAGAAAGATACAAGTTTGTTGTGAACAGAAGTATATGTCTTCTGTTCATTTACCATTTATCAGATTTTTCTTATTTCTGCTACTTTTATAATTAATTTATGGATAAGTGTAGTGAACTTAGAAGTACATAATGTTTTTTTCAAAATGGTTTAGTGCCCATATCGAAAGGTTAGCACATTGGATATGATGATGTGTTGTTATGAATATGAGATAATGGCTGAATAAAAATATCTTGCCAACAATGTACATCTTAGAGCAAGTTCTGATGTGGTCTTCAAATATCCCTGTGATCAGGCCCTAGCACTAGGGAGGTTGATAGGTTGTGCTTGACTGGATATGTTAGGTAAGGATGATGCAAGAAAGCAAGAAATGGACAGCACCAGTTAGGAAGGCGGGTATGGAGAACGGCTCTGAGTTCAGACTCTAGCCTAGGATGTCTGACAAAGCTTCACTATTCACCTTCTCCTGTAAACCATTTTTAGACTAGAATTCACACCCTAGATAAACAAGATTGCTGAGTACATCCCCCCCCCCCCCCCCCCCCCCCCCCCCCCCCCTTGTTCAATAAAATTCCCAGCCTACCAAGTTACCATAGCAACTGGAAAACATTTTTTTCTTGTTGCCATTGACAACTTACAGGCCGAGTGATCCAAGAGTGACCTGATGCCAACTTATGCGTGCAGGACTTCCGTAAGAGCAAACATTTAGAATAAGAATACATCCTCTTCATCTTAAGACAATCTCAGCTAGCGAAGCTCAGCCTACTCATCTGTCAGTATCTATCATCAATATTACCTGTATTTTCTGGCCACATCCTGGAGCTGAGTTGCAATAGTTTATTGTTCACACCTTTGTCAGCGAAAGAGCCCACAAGTAGCTGAAGTAACTTTCCAAGTATATTATTTGATGTTGAATTGTTGATGCATAACAATGAACGTTACGTTATTTTTTCAAGTATAAGCAACCAGTAATAACGCTGCAATGAGGACATCCCCGACCTTGTGGGTCTTATCCTAGTTTACAATCATAGATCAAATCTGGTATATGATCTAGTTTAGTATCATGGACCACACTCGACCTTCATCTTATTTTTTGAAGCAGTCCTCTTACTTTTTGAAACGAACCTTCCTCTTCTTAGGATTTGTTACAGCATATATGGATTGCTCACCTTCTTTCCATCAGTTCGGACTTTTGGTTCTGCAGGTTGGTGCATGAAACTTAACATGATTCACATGTTTAAAAAACAATCCTAGTAGCAAAATTACGTAGTCAATCACCACAGTTTACCAAGCTTTTGTTCTGAGTCAGTCAGTATCTTATGCTAGCTAAATACATGTGTTTTGCAACGGATAGAAAAATATAACGGATCTTATTCAACCATTGATGTCGTCGCAGTCTGCTCTATGTCTACACTGCCGCAGTCATCCAAGTTTGGCACTTCGGCCCATACCAACGTGTTTGCATTGTGCTCCGCACCATGCTCATTTTTCATTAGAGATTTTGTAGGAGGTGGTCGAGTTAGTTTGTGGGAAAGCTTCACTTTGCTTTCAGTTACTTTGTTGTAAAATTATCGTTCAATTTTTGCCAACTGTGTGGGAAATAGAGTCGGGAACTGTGGATGAACTGCTCCTCAACAACTTGTGTTTATAACATAGGAAAGATAACAATACTATTTAGAAAGTGTTATAATCATTTTGTAAGACCAACACCACATTTTCTTGATTTTGTTCTATTTTATTTTTCTCCAGTGGGTTGTTGCATTGGTTGAAGTGAGGCCAAGCTTGCTTTCAGGAGAAGCTGAGAAATTCCTTTTTGAGGATATATATCAGGTCGAATATTCTAGATGCTTGAGTTATTGTTCAATGTACCTTTATTATTGTTATCCACCTTGACATAACGAAGAATGGATTCCTAGCAATAGTGCAGCAGATACTTCAGTGTAATGATATGCAAGGTACTAATTGCTTTTGTAGGTTGGAGATGTTGTGCTTGTTGAGGATGAATCTGTGGTTGAGAACGAATTTAAGCTAGCTGGTTTGCACGGCTTGGTATGTTACCTTTCTAATTTCAAAGAAGTTTTCGTTTCTCAGGTTTTATTAAATACTTAGAACTAGAACATCGCCTTAAAATATAAAGTACTCCCTCCGTGCAAAAATAGGTCGTTATGTAAGTCTCATTTTCTCTACAATATGTAGGTCCTTTCTAAGCAATCTTCCCGTTATGCCCCATTACCATTAATCTCATGGATCATTGAACCTACTTCCCAGTGTTTCTCATTGGAGAGTGAACACGGAAACTGAGAGAATAACAACAGCACCTAGGAGCAAGACAAGGGAATTTAGACTAGTCCTTAATTCTTGTGCCCATGGCTAAAGTAACCTGCCTTTGTGGACCAGGGCGGGTAGAGTAGACGATAAACTCTACGCGACACTATCTTATAATATTCATATTAAGGGAATATCTTCGTTCCATATTTTTTGGGATCCCAAAACAAATCATTGGTTTTGGCGATAGCAGAAGAGAGAAGTACTTTTAGAGCACCTAGGAGCAAAACAAGGGAATTTTAGAAGTAACCTGCATTTGTGGACCAGGGCTTGTAGAGTAGACGATAAACTCTCTGCAACACTATCTTATAATATTCACTGAAAGGGAATATCTTCGTTCCATATTTTTTTTGGATCCCAAAACAAATCATTGGTCTTAAGTTCTTGTCAATATAAGAAGAGAGCAGTACTTCCATGCTTTGTTATTTACCATTCTGCAATATTATTTTTAGGTTGGCTACAATGTTGTAACTTCCAGGCGGCGCAATGTTGGTAAGGTGAGTCTATCTGGTATTTAAGAGAGGTAATCTGGTTATCCGAGTTAACTTCATTTCTCGGTAGCATTTCAACAGTTTCCTTTATATTGATGGTTTTAAGCTACCTTTTAATTCTTTAGGTGCGTGGCTTCACCTTTAACATTAACTCAGGTGTTGTGGAGTCTCTTGAGCTTGATTCATTTGGGCTTACTATTGTCCCTGCTAGTCTGGTAATTTAACTATGCACCACCTACCTATCATCTTATAAGCCATCTCAATTCTCTCCTCCAGTCTCAGTATAGCAATTACTTCTCTTACAGGTAAGCACGTATTGTTTATTTGTCGAAGATGTGCTCGATATAGTTGCTGATACAATAGTAGTGCATGAAGATGCAGTCTCTCGGGTTCAACGGTTGACACAGGTATGAATGGCTTATTATTTCTGATAAAACTATTTTTGGACATACAATACCGTTCTCCTAGAGATTAGATCATACTTGGAGCAAAAACCTTGTTGAGTGAAAATTACTCTCTAACTGAATGTTAGGGCATCTGGGGCACTCAAAATATCCAAGGGCCTGGAGACCAGATGGGCGAGTACAATAGATACGGAAGGCGAAGAGCTAGGCCTGTTAAGAGACAAAATAATCAGGGAAAGTCTATGGGCCAAAAGCTCGGTAGAAAAACAAAGGATCCGGAGGATGAGTGGGAACTGCCAATGGAATATTGACACATAGACAACACTGGCTCTCTTCTCATCCTCAGAAAAAAAGCGCTGCCCCGCCGTTTTTAGGCCACAGCAATAGGATAATGCCATGGTTGTACATATTGGACGATCACGAACTGGAGAGGAAATAGTTGGCCATCTTCGGCGTGCTGTGGCTTTGGTGGGTTAGTGGAAAGCGAGCATGTCTGTCGCCGCCCTCCGACGTCCTCGTTCAGTCGTTCGGTTCCGGCACAAAATGACTCGTTTGTGGGGAGCGAGGGCCCTCCTGAGTTCATTTTGTCATGTAAAGATGAAGCCTCTTTTGACCTTCACTGACACTGAAGTGTATATATAATATATATGCGTGTAATCTTGATTTATTTGCTACCGCTGGAGACGGGGACTAGTAGTGTACTAGCTCTACCCAGAATGTCAAGATCCCTGGTTTTGAGTTAGTTGTGAGGCGACTTGCGAGGCGACTCTTTCCTGCCCTAGCCGCCGCCGCCGCAGGCCACCGACGGAAGAGCTGGGCCCCTCTCCTTCCGCTTGCCGCTCCGGCGGCAGGAGGGAGGGGACCCCGTTTTTGCATGGTAATTAGGGTTAGAAAGTTTCTGGCATGGTGCGTCGTTGGGGTGGTGGGAGCGGCGCCGGGGCAAATAAATCATCTGCCTCAACTCTACTCCCACACTGGCGGTGTCCTTCATGTCGTCTCAGAGTTGGTGGCACTGTGTGCTTGCCAATTTTTTAGATTGGTGGCTGTTGGGTTCATGGATGGTATTGGCGAGGCGGTGGCGGCGACTGCATCAGATGGGTTTTTCCTCCTGTTCTGTACCCGTTGCTGCGGCGTTGTCTCCGACGCCATGGTGGAGCAGAGAGGATTCGTCCAGGAGTACGTGCAGACGGTGATCTGCATTGGTGACAGCTGGGAGATGGTGTAACTTGTGGTGGGTTCGTGGTTGGAGGCTGATGATTCTGGTTCCCTACTCCGACGTCGTCGTCGTGCGGGGGTGCCAGTGTGGTTTGTCCTATGGCAAACTAATTTGGAGGTCCGAAAAGCTGATGATCAGCGATGGAGCCGCGTCGAGCTCGGGTGAAGAGGTGATCTGTCTATTTTTTCTTTGGTGGCTGCTACGGTGGTTCCGAAAAAGATGGATAGGCGTTGGTTTGTTATATAGGTTTATCCTATCTTTACAGATATGTAAGATTGGTGTATACGTATTTTGTATCTTGTTTTTTATTTATCAATATTATCACGAAAAAAAAATCCCTGGTTTTGGTTGTTCAAAAGAAGAGGAACCACGGTTTGGTTTCTGAAAGGGAAGGTCTGGCCACTTCAACCACCAGGATGCTCTTCTCTGTTTTCTGTTTCTGTTAAACTAGTGAAGGCTGATCCCCGACCCGGACCGTGCTGCCTGTGGTTGACCCCTCACGTCACGTGTAGCATGTTGTGGAGTGACTGACGGCAGACCTCAACCGGACCCTGCAATTCTAGTCCGGCGACCTATACCCAGCTCATGTCATGAACGTCTCTTGTGAGCGTCCCTACGAGCACGTCTTTTTTTGGCTATTGTCGGCACCCGGCTCTGCTGGCCATATTTATGACCCGACAGCCGCCACAGCTCAACCCAAAGATCACTCATCACTGTCTCAAAAAAGTTTAAACACCATTCATCACTGCCCAACAGTGCTGCCACTCGCTGGATCCAGACGGTTTTCGCTGATCCACTCCTGGCGCATTTCGCGCCATCTCGTTCTCGTTACTTAACCGATCGAGGTGGTAATATTCGTGTGTTTCAAAACTTTCGTGAAAGTCGCCTTCTTTTTGTCAGAGTCGCGTATGTTTTGACTTGGTCTAGTGACGACCGAGAGGAGGCGGAGGAAGACGAGAAGAATCATGGATTGAGAATTGACAAACGGACAACGGTACGTGGGCTCTCAATTCTAGAAGGATTGATCTGAGCTCACCTACACCCCTGATTTCTCACCTACTTCCGAGTCTCTCCTCAACCACATTCAGTCACAGTGTCCTCTTTCCCAGTTACGCCCCTGTGCAGTCCCGTGGGCGGCGGTGGCTCTGTCTGTGCTACCATTAACTCCCAGCTGAAATCGCAGATCGTCGAATGAAAGGAAAAAAAACAAATGCCACCGTGTTACGTGTCGTTTCAGATCTGAATCGGCATTTAAGTCTTTTATTATATAAAAAAATGTTACAGTAACATTCATCATGGCCAAGTGCTAATAAGAGATCCAGCATATCTGGATGGTTAACCTTGAGGTCATGTCAATTCGCAGTTGCCAAATCCTATGGTCGACGGTGAAAAACAATATTTGCCCTTTTTCGCACTATGGAAAAAAGGTTGATGTTTCTGTAAAGTGCTATATATAGATAGGTAGATATAACTACTAATAATAGGAATTATGCTCGAACTAAAATAAGAAGATAGATAGTGCTTCTGTCTGGTTTCTTGGAAAAGAAAATACTAAAGAGAGGAGTTTTGGCATCCAAGCTCACATGCTCCTGATTTTTTTGAAAAAAAATATAAAAAATAGTTAATATTATTACATGTGTGCAAAGCTTCAGATAAAATTTTCACATGCGTGCAAAGCTTCAGATGACATTTTCTATGCTCTGTGCAAAAAAACAAAATCAATGCTTTCAAAATGTGTTTTTAGATCTCATTTTGACCACATATTTTATATCTATTTTGATCACTGATTTTGTCTTTTTCCACCAGACAATGTCACTTGGATTCTGAAACTTTGCAAGAATGTGAACAACTTATATATATGTTTGTTTAAAAAATTATCAATTTTTTTATAATATTTACCTTTTTTATTTTTTCGAAAATATCAAAATCATTTGAGCTAGGTGTGACTGAATTTCTGATACTGAAGCAAGTTCGAGGAGCCGCGGAGGTAAGCAGGATAAGGTGCTGTGGCCCCCATACGAACCCTGCCAGAACCACAAGTTTGATGAGAGCAAGGTTAATAATATAGCCGGTTGTTGGCTATAAGGTAGTGTCATGTCATCTATAGCCAAACTAATAGACAACACATATAATCGTTAGCTATACAAAATTACTGCTTTATTAATGCATAACCCACTTTACACTCTCACAACCTAGCTAGAAGCACGTCTGACTCTTACATGAAAACCCGCTTCCCTTCATTCTCATCTAACTAAGAAACAATATATTATTCAAATCTTATAACGAGGAGCCTCGACTCGGGGGTCGACGTGTCGGGCTGCCGGCGATCGGCAGTCAACACACCCCCGGCCGGTCAACCTCTCCCTCTCCCGATTCATTTCGTGGCGCTGTTTATTTATTCCGGCGGGCACGCTTGACCGCAGACTCTCCCCTCCTCCCCGCGTCTTCCTCTTCTCCCCGCTCTCTCGACTCTCGCTTGGCCAAAGTCGCTGTCGCTCTCCGCCGAGCAGAGGAGCTAGCTGGCGCGCGCGACGAAAGTCTTCACCGCTGCGCTGCCTGTGCGCGGCCCCGTTCGCACCGGGGACCGGGGGGCATTAAAGCTTGCTACTGGTCAACTCCCCGCTCTGCACGAAGGAGAGGGAGGCTGATTTTATTTATACGGATGCTCCTCTCAGTTCAGTTCCGCTAGCTTGACCTGACTAGCCTAGCCTAGCTTAGCGGAGCGGCGAACGCCGGGAGAACGCGCCGTGGAACTTCCGAGAACTGGACTGGGAGTTGCGGCCGGGGGGAATCAAAGTTTCCGAGCTTGTATTTCGTGAGCGCAGCTGGAAGGAGTGGTGGAAAGAACGAGGAAGTTAAGGTGAGTTCTTGGCCTCTTCCTTCTCCTCCTCTTCTTCTTCTTCCTTGAGCCTTCGGATCAGGTCGTCCTGGTCTTTCTTTCCTTTTCGCCCACACAAGAGGTCCGGTCCTGGTCTGTCTCTTCCCGTGGCCGCTTCTTCTGCGATTTTCTCGCGGATTGGTTACTTCAATCTGCACATCAGGGGTAGGGTAGAGTTCCTTCTCGCATCTTCCCCTTGATCTCCTCCTGTCTCTCTATCTCATCCTGGCTTGAGGTGTTCGTAGTGCCAACTGCCCAGTAAGTAGCGATTTTTCTCTTCTTTGCGTTGTATTCCACGAGCACGGCATATATAAGTTTTTTTTTGACAGTACGACATATGGAAGATTCTCTTGTGTTCTTTATGAAGATCCATCCTACTTTGGATTTTTTTTCCAAGTGTTTATTGCTACCGACCATTCGACCAACCGTCATGACAGAATTAGTTCTAGCTGCTGAACAATATTACGTCTACGGTCGAGTAGATTAACTAGGTTCTCTGATGATCTCATGAACGAACAGGACAAAGGGGACCGAACAATCAGCACCTTTTGTATGTAGTCTAAAATAGTAGCACTAGTACTAGCCACTGATTTGTTGTTTTCTAATCAGCCAACCCCCAGTAAATTGCTTCCAATTTGCCAAAATGCCTCTCTGCCTACCGAGTTCAATGTTCCAATAGATTGCAGTCTTGCCCTTGTATTCTTCATCTTGTTCAGCAGCTACCATGTGGCGCTACAACTGTATTTCTGGCAGCTAGTGCCTTGTCCTTTATCCTTTTTCCCATTGGTATTCATGTTACGGATAGGATGTTATTCACGCTCAATAGACCACTTTTAAGGTTTTTAATGCTATTAGTCCAACCAGGAGTTGCTAATCTGCTAGCGGAACTGATCATTTTTCTCTTGAACGTTTGCAGATACAAGGAACACTGGATCCTGCACCTGGGTATTAGAACATAGGAGACAACCTTTGCAACCGTAGCAGTTTGGTGGTAACTGGTACCTACAGCCTGGAAATCTTGTGCCGTGGGTTATGCCCTTGGCCATTCTTGTATGATGGCAAGTGCAAACACGGGAGGGTTTCGCCTTGTGAGGTGCCCAAAGTGTCTTAACATTCTACCAGAACCTGCGAATGTTTCAGTCTACCAGTGCGGTGGATGCAACACCACTCTTCGAGGTACAAATTCAAATTCCAGGGATAATTAGAAATTAAGAATTAGCTAGGTTTTGTCCTTAATTATGAACTAATCAACACTAGCCTGTTTGCTCATTAGTTTCTTTTTGTGTGTGTTTATTATGGTTATGCAGCTAAAGTCCGTCCTGGCAATGCACAAACTGTGGCCACAAAACAGGATCGGCAAGAGGCTGGCGATTACTCTGTTGTTACACCTGTGAGCAATGGTGTGTCCACGAAACAAGTTCGGCAAGACTCAGGCAGTTACTCTGTTGTTACCTCTGTGAGCAATGGAGTGTCTCCTCAAAGCAAGGAACTGGGTTCCATTGGTGCTGCCGCGGATGATTCCTGCGCTCTTGATACTCCATTCACCGAGACCAAGCACGAGAGCAATGCCATTGGAAGCATTGAGCATGGTGATGTTATGTCACCTGAGAGAACTCTTATGGAGGCTGCAAATACTGAGTGTAATGAAGACGATAGTTCTGATAGACGGGACACCGATGGAAAATTGGAAGATCTTGCTGCCCTGATACATGCCACACATATAGGTTCTGACAATGAAGAGAACAACACAGTGGAGCCAAGTGCAGAGAGTCCAGAGGCTTGCATAGTAAGAGAAGACGATGAAGAGGCGTGCAGTCTGAAAGCGTTATCTGATGGAAGAGAATCGCCTGTCAATTTGCCAGAATCTCAGCAGAGTGGAGCATGCGAAACTCAAGCCGCGGAAAGCAAGAGAAGTAAGCTCGTAAGGGTGCAATCTCGGTCTTGTGATCTCCGAGAAGGGCCAAGAGTATCGGCTGACTCGCTTGATTTCCACTCTTCCCGGACTTCACTCCAGTCACAAAGCTTCAGCGCAAGTGAACCTCTTCAATCAAAGATTATGAAGACGGTGGATGAATTGAAAGGCGACCTTTCTGAAATTTTCAGTAAACCTTCAGATTGCAAGCCAAGGGCACACCCTCCACGTCCTCTGAAACAAGATGGTTACAGGCCTCATGTAGGCATCACATCCAGCCAACCTCTTACAACTTATCATCCTGCTGCCAAATATTCTGGCATTGCATCTCGCCTGAGTAGGTCTGGCCAAGTTGCTCCCCATGGCCATGGGCAGCCCTTACCGCGGTATCGTCGGCACAGTGCTTATTCCTACAGCCACAGTGGTCAAACGGAAACGAGGCCATGCTCTCACCAATGCTACCACCACCATAGCTGCGGGCCACCTTGTTGCAGCTCATGGAAGCAAGAACCTGCACTACAGAAGCCAGCAGCCAAGGAGATAAAGCGGCGGCCTCCCCCAAAAAATCTCTGTCGGCCAGTCCTACGGGGCGCGCCATTTGTGCTTTGCTCAAACTGTCTCAGGCTGATCCAGCTGCCCACCGGTTTTGCCATTCCAAGCAGAGGAACACGCAGGTTGCAGTGTGGCTCCTGCTCACAAGTTCTCGCCTACTCTTACAGAGACCCAAGCAGAAAGAAGCTTCAGTCACCATTTGGGGGAGATGAGTCTAGCACAGATGACTACGAAATTCATCAGCAGGGAGGTGATGAGTACAACGCTGGTGCCCGTCCAGCGGACCCATACTCGTACTCGGAAGAATACGGTATCTCGGCTGGTGCGAGCTATTCTACCGAGGACGGACAACCCCTGCACGTGTCGAGGAACTCATCTTTTAACACCATTGATGAAAGAAGTTCCAAGGAGTCTAAGCTTCACCGGTTGATGGGGTACTCTTCAGCGAGTGAGCTGCTGTGGCATTCTGCTCATCTCTACGAGAGTTTCAGCAGACGAGCTCCTAACGCAAAAGCATATGACATGAAGGGTAAAGGCGTTTGCGTGATCGATGATGATTCAAGTGCAGAACATAGTGCAACGAAGGGATCAAAAGCCAAACAGAGAAATATAGGCTTGCCATTCCAAGGAATGTTCAAGAAAAGGATTCATTGACTGAATCTCTGAAGCTCAGGTCATAGCTAATTTAACCTCGTTTCTCAGGATTTCGGCGAGTTTAGGAGGAAGTATATAAGCAGGTTCAGTTTTTTGAATGATGATAGTGTGATAGGTATTTTGGTGTAGAAGAAATAGTAGTTAGCATTCTAATCTGTGTGTGAGTTATTTGCCAACCGTATGCCTACAAGGTTACTGGTTTGGCAATTATGTGTGCTCTTCGATGTGTGTATAGTTTTGCAGTCCAAATTTGCAACATTGTGACGAATGAATTTGTGCTTTTGAATTGGTTGGCTTTGACCTTGACAAGGAAATCGTGTGCCTTTTTAATAGAGAAGACACAGAGATCCATGAATATGTTGGCTTTCTTATCTCTCCAGTCGGTATTGTTTGTAGTTCTTAGGCTGGTCATAATGGGCAGTAACATAGAGTAGTAACATGGCTGATGTTACTAGTCCATATTACTACCTACACAGTGGGGAGTAACATATATGTGGTGTCATATAAGATTTTATTTATTAGTCTATAGACTCATTTTGTCTTGATAAGTGTGGATGTTACAGTAACTAGCTAAGTTACCCCCAAACACTTATCTCATTATTAACTACATGTCACATAAGCAAAATTGTCTTGAGATGTGTGATGTTACTAAGTTACTTCCACTGTGACCAGCCTTAGAGCAAGTATAATAGTAGGTTTATAGCCCGTCTACGTGGCGTTTTTGCCTATGTGGAGGAGAGATATGAAAAATTAGAGTGAGTGCGCTCTCATGCAAGAGTCAAACTATACGAGTGCTCCTAGGTAAATTCAATAAATGTAAGGAGAGAGATAGAAATAAGCTTATACAAACTAATGTTCTAATAGCCAATCTTACATCCCATTTTATTGTATGAGTTAATTCTCATGTTAGCTATAGATGACATGGTAACATAGCAGCTGACTATGTTATTAACCATCCTCTTACACGGTAGGCGATGGTCGGCGGTGGAGGCTACCGATCTCTGAATCACGGTAATGGTGTATCTCTTTAATTCCCGCTCCCCGCCAGCGTGCTCGATCCATCGGATGGGGGCTGTCTCCGAGGTGTTCGCACACGCATCGGCTATTATGATACAGGTGGCACCACCGCAGGCTGCTAGATAACCGTGGTTGTCTGTCATAAATATGGAGATATCAAACTGATAGTATAGGCGTGAATTAGTTGAACTACCGTTTGATAGACCTACCCAGTGGCGGAGCTAGGAAATTATTGCAGGGTGTGCCACACTCTAAATTTTTTTTGGACATCACATGTAATCCACAATTTTACAGAAAAGAACAATATAGATAGCTAAATCAATTCTCATAGTATTATAGCTACCCAAATGTGTTTGAATTTAGCAAAAGTAACCATACATAATTACATATAGCTAAGAATATTATTAGTCTTACATGACCAAAAGATAACATGACTAGAAAATTATGGATCAACTTTACACTTTCGCATTGCCATGAAAGCACCAAGTATATCACCCTCGTCTACTTCCAAGAATGGAGCCAGCTCGATAAATGTCACTAAGCAAAAGTTTAAGAGGTCATCATCCATGCTATTTCTCAACTTGTTCTTCACTAGGCTCATTGCAGAAAATACTCTTTCAACACTCACCGTAGCCACCGGTAAAATCAATACCATCTTGAGAAGTAAGCAGACCAAATCATAAAGCACATGTTTTTGTGTTTCAACAAGTTCAACAGAGAGCTCACCAAGACTATTAAGCATTTGAACCTATCATCCTTTCTCATATCATCAATAAAGGTGCCAAGTTGGAATTGGAGACTTACCAAATCCGAGCTTGATATGTAGCGATGTGCGTTCGGTTAATATGGTTAATTCGGTTCGGTTTATACGGTAGATATGGTTTTGATACTTCGGTAAATACGGTTTTGTATTAAAATACGGTTCTTTTTCGGTAATAACCATTTAGATTCGGTTTGGTTTCGGTTATAACCAAACTAACCATAGTTGACGCGAATTTTGAATAACACATAAATGGTATTGCCATATATTTCAGTTTTATTTTTTGTATGACCGAATTATAGATGTTTGTAAGAGTTAGAGGCAAAAAGCAGTAAAATTTTGGCAGAGAGCAAAAAAATAAACCAATTCCGGGAGTTGAACCTGCTGCACTGAAATAGAACCTTCCACGTCCTAACCAGTAGGTTCCAACGAATTTTTTGAAACTAATACACAATATGTTCTATATAACAGTTTTAAGTGAAGTTGGGCTGGTATTCAAACGTCAAATTCTTGGCTGGGTGGGCTTTTCGGTTTTTCTAGTTAACCATTGGTTTTCCGGTTTAAAACCGAATTAACCATATGCCATATGGTTAGCATTTTTACTAACTGAAACCGTAACCACTAACCACAAAAACCGCAATTTTGGTTACGGTTTGGATTTTTTCGGTTCGGTTTTCGGTTCCGGTTCGGTTATGTGCAGCGCTATTGATATGTCATTGGGATAAAATTCGGCAAGTCTCATTATCTTGTGTGCATCATAAGAAGCAAATGAATTGTTGGGATTCAAACATGACGTGCAGATGAGCAACTCCATATTAACCTCATCAAACCGATTATTGAGCTCTTGGATAACTTGATCAACAACACCAAGATAGACTTGCCTTCTAAAATGATCATCATTTGTTTGTTTATCATAAAACCTAAGTGATCTTCCATGAGGCACATAAGTGTCACCCGGCAAAGGAACCTCAATGCCATATTTGTTGCAAAATAGTGTCACCTTTGCAAGAAATTCTTCCCATCCATGAGACCTCATGCGTTGAATTTTATCTTTTGCAACCCCAACAAGTCCCATTGCATTAACAATGTTGTGATCTCTCTTTTGCAATGATTGAGACAACTCATTTGTGTGGCCAAGAATAACAAGAATCAAGTGGGCATGGAAAGCAAATTCAAATGACTCAAATGCAATCACCATAGCTCGTACTTTGGTCCAATCAAGCCTTTGTGAAGCATCTTTTCCAATTTTTACAAGTACCTCAAGTATAGTGGGATACATGGAAATAATGTGCACAATTGTTCTATAGTGAGAACCCCACCTTGTATCACCGGTTCTAGCTAACCCCATCTCTTGGTTTAATCCACTCCCACTTTCAAGTTCACCTATTTCAAGCGCTTCCAAAACCTTTTGGGCTCTAACATCTCAAATCATGTCATGATTGGGCATCATTTTCAGTCTCACAATCAATCTCAGACAACTGAACCTTGGCTTGCTCTGCAGGTTGCTCATCGGGCTGCTCCTCGGGTCGCTCTTCAGCCATAACATTTTTTAACTTAGCTTCCTGTTTCCGAAAAAGGGCCGCAATGTCACCATTCCCCTTCATCTTTTAATGATTCTGTAATCCCAAATCACAGAAAAAACAACATAAAAATATGAACAACGGTTGTACACTTGTACGTATTCAGTTTGAGTTCAGTACGCATAGAGTCCAGTACAGCAAAATCGAAATTACCTATGGCGACGACGATGAGCGACCTGATGGGGCTGGCCTGCTGTGGACTATGTTCCTGCTCTCTGCCCTCTCTTGCCCAATTGCCCGACCTAGACGGCTAGACGACGCATCACCGTGCTCGACACCGTTAACGTCGTCGCCGCCCGCTTGCTCCCCACACCGCCAACGCCCTCACCAGATGCGGAGATGCCAGATTCGACCGCCTGCGGGCTGCGGGCTGCGGACAGCGGAAGCCCCGCCGTTCTTCTCACTATGGCCGACAGTCAGATCAATTTCGATTTGGGGCATGGCTGCGTCGCTGCAGGGTTTTTCTGGCAAGAAGAACACAGGAAGTGGAATTGAGGAAAACGAGCGTTGCAATATTTGGGCTTCTCAAATAAGTGGGCCATCTGTTTGGGCTGTGAAATAGTACATGGTCTAAAAAATTCGTCCAAAATCCAGGGCAGTCCATGGCCCACCTGGACTACCACCTGGCTCCACCCATGGACCTACCTATGAGTTACCATAGGATACATCGTCATATTATGTTATCAATATTTCTCGTAATATGTAATGTGTATGCACAATTCATAGACCTTAGATCATGGCACTACTTAGGTTATTAGATGGTATACTTAGGGGTCGCCAAATGTTACTTCATAACTAGTTACTTATAAAGGTAGGTTGGTATACCAGAAAGCAAGCCGTAGGTCGTAGACAGATATCAGGATGGAATTTGCCCCTATGCGACGAAGAGATATTGCTCTGGACTCTCTATAGTGTTCGGTTTCCGGAAACGTATGGTCGTGCTTATGTTTAAGGTGTTAATCATATTTCGAGGATTCATTATGCGGTAAAGAGATAAGGGTCGAGCTAGAAACAAGGACAACAACCTCGCCTTGAGTCGAAACATATCGTGAGGCGAAGTTATTGCATACGAACTGTACACGGTTCGTTTGATATTATCTCCGTGGATTTATATGAGTCGATATAACTAACCAGTGTTCTCTACCGAATATTGACCAAGAAGTAGTTCTCGAGCATGACCGTACATGTAATGAACCTAAAGGGTCATGCACTTAATGGAGTGGGAATTGTATCCGAAAAATAGAGACAGAGGAAACAGGCCCAAAAGGATCTCGAACCACCCTTAGCTGCATGGGCCTAGGGCCCATTGGTGGGAAAAGTGGGTTGGCCGCAACAAACCCTAGAGAGGGGTTGGGTGCGTAATTCCTATTCAACGCCGATTGCGCCCGTTAGCGGCGGAACCTGTACCGCTCCATCGCTAGTTTCTGCTAAGCGGGTCGGCCCAGTAAACTCTATGGTTGTTTTTCCTGGTTTTGGGAACTTATAGAACCTTTACTCTGGTTTGACTGGTTGACTGGTTTTTCTGTTTCCTGTTGGGGTTTCTTTTTTTATGTCGGTTTTTCTTTTTTTTCTTTTTTTTCGTTTTTCTTTTTACTCACACTTTTTATGATTTTTAAAAATGTTCAGTTTCGAAAAATTTCAAATTTTGGTAGTGGTCAGATTTGAAATCCGTTTAGATTTGAAAAATGGTTTAGATTTGAAAACGGTTCAGATTTGAAAACGGTAGAATTGAAAATGGTTCTGATTTGAAAGTGGATAAGATTTGAAAACGTTACTTGAAAACGGTTCAGATTTGAACAGTAGAATGGTTCAGATTTAAAAACGTTAAAATTTAAAAATTGTTCATGTTTTGAAAATGGTTCACATTTAAAAACGTTCAAATTTGAACAAATTCAAATTTTAAAAATGTTCAAAATCTAGGAACATTTTTTGATTTCCCAAATTTTCTCACAATTAAGGAAAACAGGACTTTTTCAACTGAATTAACAGAGAAAACTGGTACCATAAGTAACATTCGAACAAAGAAAATTATGCCAAGCGAAGGAAACCTCGTGTGTAGAGATTAATTGGGCCGACCCACCTATGATCTTGAACGAGAGACATACGCGTTGTGTAACAGCCCTAACTTGGTAACGAAAAATACGAAGAATTTTTCCACTTTTGTTCCATGTTTGCATCATGCATCCATATGCTTTTTGCCTTTTCAATTTTTCACTTGGCAACAAATTAAATGTGGAGTCAAACTTCTCCACATCCAACCAATGCAAATGTTCAACTGTCAAAACATCTCATGCTTGAACTTCCAAATTGTTCAGGAAGTTTCAATCACCCAATTATAATTATTTGGCAAGGGCACATTCTTAACAAGCAGTTAAATAAAAATTGAGAATTCATCGTGGTTCAATTCCCTTTTTAATTTGGAGCCAAGTTGAATTTCCCCAAGATTCACAATAAAGTTATGGGGTGCTTCATTATTATAAAATGAGCACCCATAAGTATTTTTGCTGTTTTTGGAAATATACAATTGCTCCAAATAAATACCTTTTTACTTTTAGCCAAAATGACTCTATTGAAAACCTGTGAACCCTTGTGGTTCAAACCTTTTATTTTGGCACCAAACTTTTTGTGGAGCATCTAAAGGACAAGGGAAGGCCACATGAAATTTTGTGGATTTTTACAAAATACTGAAGCACCTCTTTTAAATCGAGAAAGCTGCTGGAGGGACCTCTTTGCAACTAAAGTCTTTGGGCTGGGGGGGTTTTGGTGAAGAACACTTCTTCTCCACACTGTCGCCACAGGGCCAGTGCCCATGCCGCCGCGCCGTGCCGTCGTCCGCACCATGCCGTGGCCCCGGATGGACAAGGAGCTACATCGACGCCGCCACCTGCTCCCCTTACTCCCCTCTCTCCATTTCCCCCCTTGATTCCCGGATCGAGGCCACCATTTCCTCTCCCGAGCTCCTCCGTTTTCCGCCGCCGGTGTCGAGCACGCCGCCGTCGTCTCGGCCCTCCCCGCGCGGATCGAAGACCACCTGAAGCATCACCTCGTCGGTGTTCCCCTTCTGGAGCAAGGAATCGAGCCGAGTCGCCTCGTCCCCGACGAAATCGTCCCCGGCATCATCTACCTCGGCCGTCGCCGCCGGCCACGATTCCGGCCGTCCCCGCCTCTCCGCGCTGTCGGCTCCCACGCGTGCGACCTCAGGGTGAGCACCGCCCCCTCTAGCCTTTTCCCCGCCTCCCTTCTCTTCTCCTCGCCGCCGTTGGTCGCCGTCGGCCGCCGGTGACGACCGCGTCGTCAGCACGCGCACCCTGCCCGGCCTGGCCGTCGCCTGGGCCGGCCTGAGGCCGGATGCCTCGGGCGGTTGCCCGGCCTGGGTACCCGGCCTGGGCTCGATTTGGGCCGGCCAAAGGCCGGTTCACTCGGCCACTGCTCCGGCCTGCGCCCGGCCTGGGCTGGCTCTGGGCCGGTGCACTCGGGCACCCACCCGGCCTGCAGCCCGGCCTGGCCGGCACAAGGCCGGCCTGTCTGCCCTTTGCCTTTTCTTTTTATGAGATAAAGTGAGATAAAACACTTTGTATCTTTTTAAATATTGATCCAAAATTTGCAAATTAAATATGACAATGCTCAGAAAAACATTTCCTATCTTTGGGTAACATTGTTTTTCCCTTTTGTCTAAATAAAATTGCTGTGTTTTAAGAATTCCTAAAATGGGGTAATTAATACCCAAATTGGGAAATTCATAACTTTTTAAATAATTGTCCGAAAATTATGAATTAAATATCAATGTGATCCACACCTCAAATGCTATCAAGTTATGCACTTATCACATCATGATCACAAATTCTTATTTGATGTTATTCATAAATGATTAAATGAATTAAATTTGAATAATTATTTAATTCACTATTTAATCTTCGGTACTCCGAAAATTACAAATAAAATACCAAAATGATCGGAAGAACGAACGCTATCCTTTATTGTCATGTTCATGCATTCTTGAGCCACTTCCATAATAACTTGATAATGTATGAAGAATGTGGTCATTAAGATAAATATGGGGTTGGTTCCAAATAATTGCACAAACTATTTGGCCCCTCGTTTGAAATTGCTTTTAATTTATATAATAATATGGTTGCATCAATTGGACATGTCATCATGTGCTTGAGCATTGCATTTTGAGTTCGTGTGATTTATGTGTGCTTTGTATTTCTTTTGGGGTATCGATAGATTCCGGAGTCGAGGGCCTCTCTAACTACCCCGACGATCAGTGCTTCACTACCGGGCAGCAAGGCAAGAGATAACCTAACCTTCTTGGCATCTAGCATCCTATGATTTTATCAAATTATTTTATCCACCATAATATTGCATGCGGTTCAAATGTCTTTTTGGTAAATATTAGAATATCCTATGAATGCATGTCCTTCCCCGAGCCATCACATGTATCCCTACCTATGAAACCTAGGGTTGAAGTGTTGGCCGAGATAATTTAGAATTGTTGTATTCATATGCTAGCTATGCTTAGCCATGCTTAGAAATACTTAGTGGAGATACTAGTTATGTCCGTTTTAAATTCCATACTTGTTGATGTTGATGGAATGGTTCGGGCATGGTGGATAAATGTGATGCTTAATTAAAATGCTAAGATGGTTGGGGTGAGTTGCCATCGGGGATGGTGTTTTGTCTCACTCTAGCCCCTAGGTGCGAGTTCTTTACCTCTTGAACCAAGACTAGCGTGCTGCCATTGGTGGGTGTATGGGCGCCTTACCGACCGAATAATTTGTGAGGGGCTTGTCAAGGGTCCTCTAGTCTGCTATTTCCATTTGCGCGTGGGTGGTGTGAGTGGAAAATGAACGAGGATGGTGATGTTTAGGACGTGACGGTGGGGCAGGGCGCTGGGAGCGCTGAACCTGTCCTTCCGCCACTGATGGTCCTTGAGTAAGCCTCACGCATTGTAAAGGTCTAACCGCGCCCGCTTGCCGGCCTTCCCCGGAAGAGGGCCACTCAGGTGAGCCGGACGGTACCAATGGGTAAATTAGTACACCCCTGCAGGGATAATCTTTTCGAAAAGCCGTGTCCACGGTTATGGACAACTTGGGAATAGACGATAAGATCATAGAGAATCTTAACCTAATTGATATGGCAGCTAAAGGTTGCATAATCACGAGTGTTAAAGGTTCACTTCCTCGAGGGTGATTCGAGGGGGTGCCTTGGTGGAGATGAGAGTGGTTGGTTACAAAAGGGTTCGAGGAGAACCAATGATGACAAATGTTACTCTCTTACCCCTTTTGAAAAGTATTCTGAGTAGACGAATGCCATGTGTCAATTATATTTCTGTTTATGAAACTTAGCTTTATGCAAAAGAACTACATTATACAGCCTTAGAGCCTCCGTCAGTCATTGGGCCTATATCGCCCTACTAAACTTGCGAGTACATCGTACTCAGTCTCTCTTTGCTGCCTCTATGTATTTGTATTTCAGAGGAGGACGACACCGAGCAGTTAGGTGGGTTCTTCGTTGACGTCGACTACTAGTCTGGGGTTCCCAGGTGGCAGCTTGG
Source organism: Puccinellia tenuiflora (assembly GCA_012064385.1). Lineage (NCBI taxonomy): Eukaryota > Viridiplantae > Streptophyta > Magnoliopsida > Poales > Poaceae > Puccinellia > Puccinellia tenuiflora. The sequence goes on from QRDG01000096.1 coordinate 1,971,084, forward strand.
GACCGTGGAACAAGCTGGCTTGGGTGATGTTTATCTGTAGGCCTCTTAGGCCATAATTTGCTTCTTGTTGTATTAGACAACGCTACTTCGCTTCCGCTTGTTGAATTGTAGGATCTGTGATCCTTTTGCCTTGTAATATTTGTATTCTCCTCGTTATATGAGTTGCCATATAAATGTTTTGTGTCGTAGAGTCATGCTTTGTGCCAGTTCTGTTCCACAAGTCTCGATCTTTGTTTTATACGTTGGTGGTTGTGTTGCTTACATAGCCTCTCTGTATAATTCCGGGGTCGGGGTGCTACAGTAGTAATGCAGTAAAAGCGGGATAAGCAATAATCAACTTTAGTTAGACGTAGCGTTTGTCGGTGTAGACGAGGTAGGCGGCACGGCAGGCCGAGCTTGCCAGGCTCGGGAGCGTGTCGGGGGACGAAGGCGTGAGCCGGTGGTGCCAGTACCGGACATACGAAGATAGGGACCATCATGAACCATGCGAGTCAGGGTCGGTTGGAGCAGAGAAGGCCTCCGTGAACGGTCGGTGCGAGAAAGGCATCTTTGTGCCGGTAATTCCGCCGTTAGCGCCGGAGTAGATGAAGAGGTTGCAATAGAAGCAAAAAATTGGGCGTGAGCACGTGCAAAAATAAGAAAGAAAAAAATAGATTTCAACTCTGGCGGCGAGGTTTTGGTGGACGAAGATGGCGAGGTGGTTGTAGATGGCGATTTTGCTATAGCGATAGTGGATGTCGGGGATTGAACCCAGATCATCTGTTTGCAAGAGCGCATTGGCGCGAAATTGGAAGCGAGTTAGTAGATGCTGGGCACTGAACCCTGGTCATCGAATTGCAGGTGCGCATTGGCGCAGAATTAAAAGCGAGTTAGGAGCGCGTTGGCGCTGCGAAGGCGAAGAAGAACCCGTTAGCGTTGACGAAGACCATGAGCGATGCGGTGGCAAAGATGCGATGCGGCGGCGATGTTGTTGGTGGAGATAGTTGGCGTTGACGAAGACCATGAGCGATGTTGGTATAGCCCTGTGTTGATGGCGAGGCGCGTACTCGGGGACGTGCTTGATGTCCCGGTCGAAGTTGTCGAAGACGAGCCGGCGTGGTGGCGACGTGTGGACGATGTAGTCGGCGATGGAGCGTGGAGACTTGCCGGAGCTGAGTCGACGACTTGGTCGGAGTAGAGGCGCGCGAGGACGACATGCGGCGGTGGCGACGCAATCCGATATATGATCGGCGAAAGAAGAAGAAACGCCGGTCAAGTGACCGGCGAGAAAACTGCGGATGAGCTAGTTGAACAAGATCTAATCTACGAGTTGCGCAGCCCCCGGCGGAGATGAACTCCCCGGGGGCGGCGCGGCGAAAGCGTTGGTGGGTAAACCCTAGGTTGAGGAACGAAACCCTCTGATACAATGATAGACGATATTGCGATTGTATATTGCTTGAATATTGTGCGTGATTACATTGAGCCACGGTGGGCTGTTTATATAGGCTAAAAGACTTGGGGGACACAAATTCTAGTAAGGATAGACTTGGACTACAATTCCAATCTACCAAACATGACTTTCCGTAATATACTCTAACACACTTGTGTCTCACAAGCACACAAACTACACACACAACATACACCAAGGACGAAGACCGGCTAATGCTTTGTCGAGAGGCTCTCCTTCTTAGAGCAAGTCCAATAAGGACTAGTCAGCCGGATATACCATTGCCACATCATCAGAATCTTACGTGGAGGATAGAGAAATGGGAGAAAAACATGAAGCGGGCGATACTGCAAGCGCCGGGCTCCAGCACATGAAGCGAGGCAGAGTAGCTCGCTTGCCGCCGGTCTGCTAGCTGTAGCCTGCCGTTTAGCTTTTTCCATCCAATCCATGATTCCTTTGCATGCAAGATCAATGTATAAATTATTAAATAAGGCAAAAGTTACAGCTATCCTATAGCTAGTCTATTGTATGAGTCTGGCTATACGTAAACTTTGGGTGACATGGAATGGTTGTAGAGTCAACTGTCGACGCTTCTATTGTTCTTGCTCTTAGCGACAACAAGAGACTACATTTTTCCTCTACCCCTCACGGCTGCTTTTCTCATTAACTCAATGCCATATTTATACAAGTGACTCAACTACCTGACCACTAATTAATCGGTCACTAACTCCATCTCATCATGCATGCAACTACCCTTAAGCCCCACTAACAAACTTGACCTCTTCTCAAGGCCAGTAGCAAACTAACCCAGCCGTGCACTACCGGCTAGCTACATGACCGATTCACTCAGTCTAAAAACCTGCACTTACTTAGTCACTATTTTTAGTTAGTCACTAATTTCACTCTAACAACATGATAAGATTAAATATATAACAAAAATAAACATAAGCCTTAAAAAACTCGATTTTGAGCCGTTTTTCCGGCCAGCTGGCTTGTGCCGTTTCTTCCCAGTGGGGGGAAGCCGCTCGACCCCAGCTTCCCGCAGCTTCCCGCAATCCACCGAACCGTTATTTCTCGTTGCCCCTATTTGGCATGGTATTTACAGAAAATTGCCATCCGCGCGGAGCCGAGCTATTTTCCCAATCGTTACTGGCTTCTCTCTCCTCTCTCCCGAAACCCGAATCGTTACCTCCCCTCTCTCCCGAGCTATCTCCTCCGCTGCCGTGTCCCGGCGCCCCGGCACGCCACCGCCGCCGCCGTCTCCCCGCAGCCCGCCGCCTCCTCCCGTAACCCCGCCGCCTGCCGGCCCCGCGCCCCCGAGCTCGAGGCGATCCCGGCGCTCCCGAGGTTGAATCGGCCCGGCTCGATTCGATCTCGAGATCGGCGGCCCTCCGGACGACTTCCTTCCACCGCCGCCGGCCACCTCAACCCCCGCCCCGGACCTGCTTCAACATCCGGTGAAGGTAATGACCTGCTTCTCCCGCCGCCCGACCTGCTTCCTATATGTAAAATCCTATCTGTATTCATCTGTGTACATGTGAATTCCTATATGCGATTATATGTGGGCAGCACCTTATATTGAGCAATATTGTTGTTACACACATAATCACTAGATGGGTAAAGGCAAATCTGAGAAGGCAGTGTGGGATCCTGCTGCAGCTGAAGTATTTCTGGATGTGTGTATCGAGGAAGTATTAAAGCGAAACCGTCATGAATAGGGCTGTAACTGGACATGGGACGTTGACGGCGCCCCTAAACCCACTTTGTTTAACAGCTTTTATGGACACCCGCGGGCATAGCACGCGGATGAATAGCGGGTGCCAATTTTAACCGCCTATCCACAGACGGAGTACTAAACACGTTCAGAATTCAGATCGCCGGCCGCCCTCACCTCGCGTGTGTACGACTCCGCTGCCCGGCTGCCTCGTACGGATCACTCGCTCCTCATAGTGCAAGAGCTGCGAGCGTGTGACGTGAGCTCCATGCTCAGTTCATCCACGCCCACATCCACACGCTAATTTGTGGACAGGACAGTGGTAGCTCTGTCTCGCTGCTGCATTGCCTGCGCGGTGCTCATGGGCGTCGACGGTGGTGGTGGACTTGTGAGATCCCGCGAGAAGCATGGCGGGAGCTCGACGCGCCGGAATAGCTCCGCGACGCCGGGGCCGTACGAGTCCCGCTGGATGCTCCGGCAGCGGTACGAGTTCCGCACGGAGTCCTTGTAGGTCGTGTCGTCCCCGTCGTCCGTGCTCTGCAAGGTCCCATTGATGTCGTCATTGGCGGAGGAGAGGGCGTACGACTCGGAGGCGTGTCAGGGCAATCATGACGCCGCCGCCGGTAGCAGCTGCAGCCTCATGGTTCTGAACTCTGGAGGAGCTCGGCGAGTTTGTGCTATTCGAGGACACGCCCGTGTACTCCAGCAGCAGCTTCTGTGACTTCGAGCCCGAGGCTGTAGGCGGGGTTGCTGTACGCGGCTGCCTCTGCCGGTGTCGGCAAGCCGTCGGCCGCGCCGGCGGTGCAGGAGAACGACTACTTTGCACCTTCTTCTGTGATCTGTTGGCTTTGAGGACTGAGCAGAATGCAGGTTGTGAAGACCACCTGTATGAAGTTCAGTTCCGTATTAGCTATATTTCTCTATACTTTGCTACTGTAGCCGTCTTTTGATATGCCATCTAATTGGTAATTATACTCACGTATATATATGTACTTCTTTGTGCTAAGAGGGCTATTTTTTTTTTTTGAAACATGGAGGTGCTGAGTGAGGCAAATGGCGCAGATCCCAAACCTCGATAACTCCCCGCTCAATCTCACGGCCCTCAGGTCTCTTATCCTGATCCACTCACCTCCTGTTTGTTCCCCTAAATTTTGGCTCATTTTCTTAATGTCTTTTAACCCTGGCTTGCAGGGAGCAGTCACAGAAGGACCTTCTCAACATAATCAAGAGTGTACGTTTCCCCTCCTGCAATCCTTGTTGCAATCTTCTGTACTCTTGTTGATCAAGAGATTAAATTCCTTCTTCTGTATCAGATTAGGGGGAAGAAGTGCCTGGTCATTGATCCCAAGCTTGCGGGCACCCTCTCGCTAATCCTGCAGACATCACAGCTAAAGGTTCAGTGATAGACTGTGGATCTGCTGCCAATAGTCGATATCTTTCATCTCTCTCTATAATATGTTAATAGATGACTTTGAACATTGGCGATGCACTGTGATAAAGCCATATTGTAGTTAGTTTCTCTGATTCAACTTCTATTAGTTCATACATGTTTCTTTTTTTACGTTGATCAGGAATATGGTGTGGAGCCGCGCATCCTGTCTGCTGACCCTCTGCATACGGAGTGCCCTAAAGTGGTGTATCTTGTTCGCTCGCAACTGAACTACATGAAATTTGTTGCAAATCAAATTAAGAACGATGAACCCAAAGGGCTACAGAGGGAATATTTTCTATATTTCGTACCACGTCGTACAGTTGCTTGTGAGAAGGTATATCTTAGTTTTTGCACATTTAAGTTTTAGTAATGTATCTGCGTATTCTATACTTCTATTGTTTTATTTGGATGTGGAATTCCAGTATGTTAAAATAGTTTGTGAGACTCATGGGAATTCGATTGTTCTAGATCCCAGTGTAATAAGAATGACGACTCAGACAATGACCAAAGCCCTGTGTGGATGTGTACTAGGAATTTATCGATCCTCATATTTTACTGTGAAAAAGAGTGAACATTCATCTTGTATGGATGAAATCTGCATGTGAGTAAATAGTAAATACCATAAGTATAGTTAAACTTTGTTTGACTAGAATCCAGAAGTTTGTCAAGCTGGAATCAGTCCTTCAGTTTATTCCCCTACTTCTTAGCCCATTAGGTTACTGTTAGACAGCAAAGTATGTGTACCTTGTGTATTGAAACATTGACATGTCAGGCATCAAGCCTTGTTTAAAAAATATGTCAGGCATCGACAGTATGAATTCTAAATGTTTTTTTATTGCCGACAATGCTTGTCAGTACAGAAATGTTTGTTCCAATCTGAACACCATAAAATCTTTGTATAATTGCTTGTTTTGCTTCCCAAATATCCGTGGTAGGTGCCTTCTTCTTGAAGGGGAATGTGCCTTTTATTCTGCTAGGCTGCTGCATGGTAATTAATGCATACATGCAGTTTTATCCATATCATTGATATGTATGATAGTTACTGTAGGTTGGAACCTTTTTTTTACTGATTATTCAGATGAATATTTTCATAGCACAGTTCGAATGAGCTTCTCTAGGATCTCAGCTTGCCTGCCACTGCACTGTTATTTAAAGATGGGGCCCTTTACAGTAATTCATGGCCCATTGGACGTGTGCTGTTTTGATAATTAAAATCAAGAAGCTTGAGCTATGCATTTACAGTGTCTTGTAATGCTGGTTATGATCCTACTATTTCTATCAGTTTCTCTTGAATGTTATCACTGTTATTTGAAGGAGAGTATCTCATTTGACAAGCCAAAAGAGGATCCAGGGATGCTAAGTTGCTAACTATCATACTTATATAAAATAGATAAAGCTAAACTTATCTTTTGTGAATTCCCCTGAAATGTCATATATCTGCATTGCTATTTATCAAATATCTTACGTTGAATGGCAGGACAATTGTAAGTTATAACTCATGAAGAATTTTTTTCAGTTGTAATATTTATTGAGTAATAAATGTTTAGAAATTAGCAAATACATCATTCATAGCCCATATGCAACTATTATACCACCTCATGCTTTTATTTGCCAAAATTAGCATTGATGTTTGAAGCTATATTAATAATTGTGTGGGGATAGATTACGTGTCAATTTCAAAGCTGCCTTATTGTTTTGGATAAGTTAGATATCTTTTGTTATATTAGTAATCTTATTCTGGTGAGTTTTGTTTTGCCTTCCCTCGGATGTTCAAACACATGCTTAGCTATTGCACTCAGAATTTTGTGAATCAACGAAATCCTTCAATAAGGCATCTTCAAGAAATATTCATTGTTTATTTTTGCTCCCACAGATTCTGGAGGAAGAGAAAGTTCATCAAAAGTTAACAATTGGAGAATATCCCTTGTATCTAGTTCCGTTGGATGAGGATGTCCTTTCTTTTGAGCTTGACTATTCCTTGCAGGTACTTCTATATAGTTGGTGTAGCATTTAAAAAAAAAAATTGTATTGAGTCTCATTGGAGCATTTATGACTTTCAGGAATGCCTTATTGATGGAGATACTAGTTCTGTCTGGCATGTTGCAAAAGCCATTCATAAGTTAGAGGTATGCGTGTCTTCCCATCCATTATTTGTTAAGTTCTGTACTCAAAATAAGGGTTAATACATTCAGGATGCCTTTGTGTAAGGCTGAAATATTTTTATGGACAGAACTATGCTTTAAGTTTGCATGTATTACTTATCAACTTTACATCTGATATCTCACAAGTTTCTTAACAATCTTTCATTAACTAGAAGGTCTGACACCCATGTGGGATACTGACTCCCACAAAAGTCTTAATTAAAGTGATGCACTTACACGTGGTACTCTTTCTTTTCCAGTTTGCCTTTGGAGTTATCCCCAATATTAGGGCCAAGGGTGTAGCATCAACCAAAGCTGCAGAGTTGCTGAACGATATGCAACTAGAAGATCCTGTCAACATGGATAATGTAATGCAACTGATTTCAAGATTTTGTTACTCAGATCTCTAAATTCAGCCGATCGCCTAAAATTTTCTTTGTGGTGCTTTTAGATGGGGATCGCAGAGATAGACACCCTCATTTTGCTAGACAGAGAGGTAATTTTGCTGTTGTACATTCTGTCATCATTTATCGCTTTTCTTGGCATATATGAACTTTTTTCACTTATGTTTGTTCTAAGTGATAAAATGTTAATAAAAATTATAGTGGTGTTAGTTATTAGTGTGTGACACTTCTCTTCTGATGTGTCCTGCTAATGTATCTTCTTTTACTCATTCAGGTGGATATGGTGACACCAATGTGTTCTCAGTTGACGTATGAAGGTCTATTAGACGAGGTAGGCCAGGAAGTTCTGGATACTGGCATTATTCACAAGTTATAAGTGTTTGATCTGTACCTTAATCAACAGCATGTGGTCATACAATTCTACAAGCTAGCATGTTCGTCGCATTCTAGTATTGCTTTCTCCACAGCTGGGGCCAATGCGAAACACCACATAGTTCATGTTCTCTTATCAGTTACCATGGTCAAAACAAGAAATTCTCCAATGCTGCGTCCATGTTTGTTGTGACTACTCCACCAGATTATATGTGCACCAGTGTAGGCCTGTAATGATTTCAGCACTACGTAGTAAATTTTAGCAACCATAGAGTCTTTTAGCAACACACTGTAATACAGGGTGCCACCAAACACCACCTAAAACTTTGCTTGTGACATCAATGGTGTTGGCTCCTTCAGCCTTCATGTTTACTGCCCCAGTTCAAAACCATATGTCATTTAAAATGCATGCACTCAAGCTGCTGTGAATTTGATCACCAATAATTAGGTTCAATAAGCGCTAAGCGCTGAGCGTTTTTCCTCCGCTTTTCCCTTTTCTGAAGGATTAAAGCGGTAAGCGCAATTAAGCACACACTTAAGCGCAGCTAAGCGCTAGGCATTTGGCCTCAGCTCATTGCTTAGGCGCGCTTAAGCATGTGCTTTGGACCGCTTAGTTTAACTCTGACTAATATACACCGAAGTGTTTTAGGTAAGCCTTATGTATATAATGGTGTAGATTTCTATATCAAAGTTTTTTTTTTGAATATCATGGTCGAAGCTGTATATTGTACTGTCTGTGCCCGAAACATCTACCCTGGAATAGAGATGGCAGAACACATTATTGTTGTTCTAATAAAATTACTTTTTTTTAATATTCATAGGTCTGCACAGATGCATACTGTAGTTGAGCTGTGTGAGAATGTCGCATGGTGCCTGAACTAACTGTGTTATTATTTAGCTGTTAAGTAGTGTCCAACTTGCTTTTGGTTGTTGCCTTGAGTAGGAGATGACAAATGCTTGTAGATACTTCCGCTATTTATTCTCTTATCCTCTCTTGCTAGGTTATATGTGTTGCAAGGATAGCAATGATCGTGTTAGATTTAATTGTATTACTAATGAACATGGTGCAACGATATTCTGGTGAATGGTGGATTTGCTAATCTTAGGCCAACTGGAAATACATATGTAACCGCATACTTACACATGTTCTTTGCAGCAGAGTGTTGTTGCTTCAGATTTTAGCTCTGTGGCTGTGTGGTCTCCTTTTTTTTTTCTGTTTTATTCATTTGATTCTGGAACATCAATCATTAACCCAGGTGTATCCTTAGTGCATGGATGACAGTGTTCCGATGTTCATTTCCTAATTCAATGCAACAAAATGAACAGAATTTCTACCATTCTAACACTGTATTTACAGTGCATAACTAGTAGCTTCAATTGAATAATGCGGTTATGTTTTATTCGACAGATGTTGGAAATTCACAATGGATCCGTGGAAGTTGATGCCAGCATTATGGGGGCCCAACAAGATGGAAAAAAGGTCAAGGTTCCGCTCAATTCAAGGTAACTATCTCTAGTACGTGCTATCTGAGAAAGCAAAAATAAATCTGCATTCATATTTTGGAAGTACATTTCTATTAATATGTTGTGTTCCTGTGAATACGCTGTTATATCGATGTGGTGTGTATAATACAATTTTGCATCTGCAAAAAATGTTTTATTTTGCTATTTGGAAGCTTCCTGATATACATTAGTATTGTCATCCCACAAGTATTGGTTTCCTTTTTAATAGTGCATCTCTTATGACCCAGATTTTGTATATCTGCTAATACATTTTTCACCGTTAAGAATGAAGTTTCCCTAATCTGCATCAAACCTCTTCAGATTGCAAGTTATATATGCGCAATGTTCCTCTTGTTAGAGTTATATTTATGATGGCCTTTGGCCTTCTGCATATTGGTCTTTGGCCTCCCACCTGTACATGTATATATGTTGGCTTTGGCCTCCTTGTAATACTAAGTTGCTATTCATAACACCTCTGTACATAAGCATGCATTTTCTGTGAAATTGTGCTGGATATAGAGCTACCAATTTATGTCTCTGTTCTTCTCTTTTCAGTGATAAGTTGTACAAGGAGATTCGAGACCTCAACTTGCATGTTGTAGTTCAGGTTCACTCCACTGGCCTTGCCTCTTGTTTTTTTTATGTGAATGAGCTTTGCACTAACTTGTTGTTTGGCATGTTATCTACAAGCTGCCATAATTTATATCATGTTTTGGTCATCACAAACTGTTTTGACTGCAGGTTGTGCGCCAAAAGGCAACATCTATTCAGCAAGATTATGCTGAAGTAAAATCCACCAATGTGAGTGTAAGAATTAAGTTTTCACCATGTTATGTATTGCTCAGAATGTATTGCCCTTTCTGTATATACTTTGGATCACTCACTAGGAATTTGCTGTTTAGCATTCAAGGCATCTGCATGTGTATCCCAGTTTTGCATAATGTGATGTCCATCTTAGCCAAAGTTAGTTGTCTTTTTGATTGCATGGAAGTTATTTATATATCTTTGATAAACAGACACAGTCGGTTTCTGAGCTGAAGGATTTTGTGAAGAGGTTGCACTCACTGCCGGAGATAGCTGTGAGTTATTTTAATTCCTTCTTTTGTTTGCCTCCACTTCCACTAACTATGACACATTCAATGATTCAGAGGCATGTTAATTTGGCACAACATTTGCAATCATTTGCGTCAAAACCCTCATTTCATGCCCGAGTAGAGATCGAACAAATAATATTGGAGGTGGAGAACTATGAAACGTAAGTTTGTTGTAGAAACTTCTCCTTAGTTTTCTTTTAGTTACTTTACCATGCATTTATTATATTTCATTACTCACTCTCAGTTTAATGTTCCTTAAGTTGTCTCATTTATTTAAAGCAAATACTTTCTGTATGCTTGCTTCTATTGGATAGTACAATTTTACACCCTGAACTTTTGTGCTCTCTTTAACCCCAGCTACTTAAACATGTATTCTACCATGTAACTCGATAATAGATCAAATACCCCTGCATTGTTGAGTTTAAGGCAATTTTGTCATGGGGCCTGACGTGGAGGGTTTCTAGCAAGTTGCATGATTAAAAAAGAGTGATTGCCTTGCCACCTAGTAAAGCTTTTGTGTTCCCTATATGTGATGTGATGGTTAGATCCTAACTGGATATCCAATGCCCGGAGTAGTGACTGCTCAGCTGGGTTGGGGATGAGTAGAATACCAGATTTGAGAGACACAAATGTTGAGGAAGAAGACTGGATAATCTCATTTACTTGAATAATTGAAGGAATACAATGCCTCCCTTTGGATATAGCAGGCTTGGGATCTAACCTATCTGCAACTGATTGATAGCTTTCTATAGTTAGTTGAGAGTTGCTGCTACCCCCGTGGCGCATCCAACTAGCCATAAGGTTCAGAGGTCCACATCACTAACAACGTGACAGTAATGTCTCCCATGTCAGCATTACCGCGAGTTTTTTCTCAAAAAAACACAAAAGTTTGTGTCTCGATCGATGCATTGATAGAAAAGAGAGTTATGTACAAGTCCTAAGAAGGACCACACCCGGAAGTACAACCACGACCCTTAAGAGCTTGCTGTCTCGGCTCTCGCCTCTCGGCTCTCGCCACTGTCCAGCCTCGGCACTGCCTAGTCAAGAAGGCAAGTGATTTAGCTATCGCGCCGTCAAAGATTACCATGCTACGTTGCTTCAAAATCTGCCAAGCCGTGAGAATGATCATCGACGATGTGCCATTCGTCATGGTGGAAGGTTTGCTGCCACCAGTCCACGAAGCTATCCCCACCCCAGTAGACTGGATGCAGGAAAACATCTCGTATGGTAGAGGGTACTGTTGGTACTTTGTATATTTTGTTTTTAGGAGTAGCACAAATTTATCCATATGGTATAGGGCACTGTTGGTACTTTGTCTATCCAGTTTGTAGGAGTATAACTAATTTTATCATGGCATATCGGATAATTCAGAATAAATAATTCATCCTTCTCGTTATACTGCTGGGTAGTGGTATGCCTGTGCTTTAGATGTTCTATGCTTGGGCTGGGCTGCACGCAGAGTCATAGGCTTAAACCAGTTCTGCCACGTGGTGGTGGAGAGTGAAATGGAGGTGGGAGGCTGTGGGGAAGCGTGAACATTGCCTTTCTTTGCCTACTAAAGGGTGCAAGTTCTTCTTTGCTGTTGTACATTGGTTTCTCATGCTTTCTTGGCCTCAACTTAGCTTGATTGCTTTGCTGTGGTTCCATGTATTTTGTTGGTCTAGTAACATAGATGATTATATGCTGTCATCTTCTGATTTGCTGACATGTGAAGGGGATAAAATGGAGAAGTGCTAATGACTAGTTTTTTTTCAAGAAAACGCAAAAGACTTTTGCGTTTAACTTCATTGAAAAGGTAGAGTTTAGGTTACAATCCTCCAAACAGGTGATTAACCTCTCAATTGTCATTCTGGGGCATGAAGCAGTATAGTGTTTCATGCCTAATACAAAAAAAGATATGTTCCAATGGCAGATCTAATATATGTCATAGTGGTATATAAAAAAGTTCCCATGAATCAAGCTGTCAAACAGTTCCCTCTGATTTGTGTTGAAACATTAACTAAGCTAGCCACATCCCCAGGTGTTTCGAGTACATTGAAGATATAATACAGAAGCAAGAACCAATTGAAACCGTTCTTCGTCTTCTAGTGTTATTTTCCCTTACAAATGCTGGGTTGCCAAAGAAGAATTTCGACTACTTGAGGTATTCCTATACTTTGTCATAAACCATTGTATTTCTGGGCTTTTCTATTGTTGCTTTTGCATTAAATGCCGTATTCATTTTCGGTTTACAGATTTGCGACATGCATATGTTTATAGCTATATAAGTAATGTTGATAGGATCATGATCTCCTATAGTACTTGAAGACTTGACGACATGGAGTGATCATTTTAATATATTCTCCTGCTTAATTTTGCGGCATTGACCGTAACCTCTTTTAGTTACATTTGAATTTATGGATGCAGAAGAAGAGCTGCCATTTTACAGTACCTAGTAGGCAGGTGGATAAATGCATTTTATGCTTGTTGCACTATGTATTCCCAGCACCATATTGATGTTATTTCAATCGATGTGTTTTAGGAGTTTGTGTTGTGCATTTTGTCAAATATCCTTTTGCCACTTCCAGCATGTTGTCGATTTTTCACCTAACCTCTATCCTCATCTTCTATCCATTTTTCTGCTATTTGATAGGCGGGAAATACTGCATAGTTATGGCTTTGAGCATATGCCCTTGTTATACAATCTGGAAAAAGCCGGCCTCGTTAAGAGGCAGGTTAGTCAACGTAGCTTCTCGATGAATTTGGTTTTCTTTTTTTCTTTCAGAGCCTTCAGCTGCTTCTCACTGGTGTTTTATCTACTTATTTATTCCAGTTCTTTTCACATCAACTTTCTATAATATAATACCATTTTGTGCAGGAATCGAGGAGCAATTGGGTTGGTATTAGCAGAGCTCTGCAGCTTATAGTTGATATAAAGGATCCTGAAAAGTATTTATTGACCGCTAAGACTTAATATTTACTTTGATTTTTATTTTCATGTTTTACTTACAAAATATTGCTAAATTAATCTCCACAAAATTGTGATTGTTGTGGAGTGCAAGTTTAATGATGTAATTATGGTTTAATCTCTGTTCATTTTTCATAATAGTTTTCTGTTTAAAAAAAATACTCGTACTGATCTGCAAGTGACTTTGACTGATTGATATATACCCAAATTGTTTCTTTGAGTTTTAATTTGTTTTGGGACGCAAAATAATTTCTCCTTTTTAGTCGCTTCAGTAAATAGATGGTAGAAAAGAAGAAAATCACTAATTTTCATAATTTCAGCGAAAGTTCACTCGTTGATTTTTTTCTGTGTGTTCGGATATGTTTAAAACGTTGTTTTCTTCCCCTCATCATGTTAATATGTAAAGCACTACTGTGGCTATTCATGCTTCTGATTGTTGTGCATTTGTTACCAAGTTTTCATGCTTACCTGTGATCCCGCGTTGTCTTGGTCATGATAACAACTACGACTTACATGTTCATATTTTCAATCTCAGGCCTGATGATATATCATACATCTTTTCTGGATATGCACCTCTTAGTATTCGCCTTGTTCAGCATGCAGTGAGGTCTGGATGGTAAGTGTATCCCATCAGTTTATTTTCAAGGCTTTATTCATGTTCATTAGAATGTAGTTTGCACGAAAAGATTAATTTCCCTAGGGAGTGAATTGTTTTCCATAAACTAAGATAAATGTTGAACAGAGAACCTTGGAAAAAAATGAGTGCGGATTTTCTACACATACATGTGGGTATAGAGACTATCATGTCCACACATGGATTTTGAGATACATGCTGTATATAGGAGAGAACAGTGTTTCCAGACTTTCTGAATTTTCTAAGGCAATTCAGCGACGATGCGACTGCTGTGACAGGACCTAAAGTAGTCAGGGTTGGCCCAAGAAGAGCCTAAAACACCGGAGTGAGGGTTTTATATTCATTGCATGCATCTACCCTACTACCGTAGCCTTTTTGGTCGATGTCTTTAGTCCCATTTCACTCCCACCACACCTGAATCGTCTTCTCCCTCTCACCATGTGCTCTCCGCCTTTGTTCATTCTCGTACTGTCATCACATCATGCTCCCGAATGTCCATCTGAACACATGAATTGAGGAACAGCACGATGTGATGCGGTTGACTTTTGACAGCCCATAATATTTCATGTTTTTACAAAAAAAGTCGACAGACGATCTGAATAACATCTTGGTTGGATCCGGGCTCCCCGACTGTAAGTTAGGGGCAAGGCGGTCTTCTGTAGGTCTTAAGTCGACAGACGATGTCGGAGTCAGTCTTTGCACTCGCCGGACGGCCGGGGTTGCCCGTGGCCGCAGGCCGCACGCGTAACAGATGGATTCGGCCAGGCTACACTGGTCCTTGCTCAACACCGAGATTTGAGAACGCTAGCTCGACCCAGCACTCGTAAGCACAAGCCTTTACTTTGGAGCTCGAGTGAGCTGGCAGCACGGTCCACACAGTCCACACGGAATCAGTGGATGCGGAGCTCAAGACTGCACCGGAGGTGGCATCGGAGCAACGAACTCATGCAAACGTAGAAACAAAATTCAGAGAAAAGATATCCAAGCTTGCGGTAATTGATGTTTGCAGGCGTACGACGACACTCTGTCCCGGACGTGGACGCCGGTGGGGCACAACCCGGACGTGGACGCGGCTGGGGCACAACCTGGAGCCGACGCCGTGGCACCCACGCCAAGGGCCGTCCACGCCGCCCACCATGCTCCAGCGCGCCCATGCCGTCGTGCTCGGTGCGGTTAATGGCGGGGCGGTCCATGAAGTCGAACATGACGTCGGGGACGTGGACTGGGTGCCGCCCCATGAGCTGCATGGGGTTCCACAAGGTGAAGAGTGTGGCTCTGGGTGCACGCATTGTAGAGGTCCACGTGCAGCCGCGGCCCGCCGCCAGTGAGGGTGACGCACATGGATGCATGGGCGCGGGCCGAGTGAGGACAACGTGCGATGCCGCCGCCGGCCCCAGCGCGGAGCCATCATCACCACGGATGGTGCTGAGACCGAGTGGAAGCCAGCCAGTGCTGCCTAATGAGCAGATCTCGTGCGCACATGGTGCGTCCCGCTGCCGGCCCCGGCTCTGCCTCCATGCTCGAGGTCGCCGCTAGCTAGGACTCTGTCTGCCGCGAGGCAACATTTCCCGGCCATTGATGACCAGGACGGAAGGCAGCAAGCAAGACCAGAAAAAATAAAAAAAGGATGAACAAGATCTTGGTCGGCAGCAATGCAGCGCCACCGCTCCATTGGGCCATCGACAGAGAATGGAGTCCTCGTGTTGGCTCTGCAGCTGCAGCTTCTGGTGCAGGGCCACCAGGCTGGGCTAGCTAGTTGAACATGAGAGCGAGGGAAGAACAAAGGAGAAATCAGTACTTAGTTACAGAAAGTAGATGTTAATAGCATATGAATTTGTTAAATTACCCTCTTCTGCACGAATATTGGTAACAAATTCAGTACACAGTTGGAAGGAACAGTTTCCCTTTTTTCTTTGCACGCCTATGTCATTCTCGAAAGATATTCTGCGCAATATGGAAGTGACGTCCAGTTCACTTTCTTACAACCATTCTTATTCTTTCCATATGGAATGTAGTTTTGGGGATATCATTAGCTATTCGTTTACAATATATTTGACCAAAAAAGTTTGCGGTCCTGTGTACTACTTCTCACAAGAAGTCGTGTTTACTTTCTTCTCAGTGATATTATGTTGAGAAAATGGTTTGCTTGAATGGCCTTATTTAATTTGTGCACCACTGTGCAGGCGATCTATTGAAGAACTGTTAAAATTATTGCCAGGTCCTCATCTGGATTTGAAAAGAGTGAGTGGATATTGTCCACGCCGAAGTTCAATTTTTTGGGCAGCAGATGCTTTTTCTTAAGATATTGATCTAATCTACTCATATAGGGTGCTTCGACCATTAGTTCTTCATTGGAAGTACTCCCAGGTTCTGTGGGACAACAGAGTACCGACCGGTAAATTTCCTTGATTTAACGCTTGTTGCCACATTTTAGGAATGCTAGAAATGGAGAAGGTTCTGGTTACCCCAATCATGTTTGCTTCATGAACTTGCTCGAACAGTAGGTAGCGGTGTTGTTTGTTGATTTGAATATCCCATTTCCCATATTATTTCATGATCTTATATTTATCCTGACTGATTTTTTCATAGAACAGTACGACTGGTCTATCTTGATGTTTTTTCTTTTTCTGCTGAAAGCAGTGAAACTTTTAAGTGTCCGTTCATGTGCGTTTCTGATAAATGTATGTTTGTTTTAGGGTTGGTCATCGCTCCCTTGTTCTGGTTGTATTTATTGGTGGCGTAACATCTGCTGAGATTGCTGCACTTCGATTCCTTAGTGCACAGGTACATATTGGCAAGCTGATTTCCTTTTTCTTTCAGATGTTTATAGGAAATGGACTCCCCAGGTGTTATAAATTTGGCACAATGTGGACTATGGAAGTTCTTTGAAAATAGATGAAAGACATGGCTATTGACTGATTTCTGAACCTTTTGTGGCCTCTGGGTTTAATAATTTAAATTAGTGTCTCTCCACTTTACAATGGCAGTCACCGTTAACTTACCTGACAATCTGAAGCTCTCTTTGAAGAAAAAATATTTCTTTTTGGAGCTAGCACTAACCACTTCTTGTATCGTTTTCACATTTTCCATGTCCAATTCTCTTCCGTGGTTATTTCTAAGTGATTGTTTGGAATCTGACTGTAGATCGGGTTTTGCAGACCAACATTATAATATCACACTGTACGGAAAAACCTACCTTAAGGCCTGGGTTTCTTTCTTGCCATATCATGTCTCTTTGTCTTTTGCAGGAAGGAATGGGCCATGACTTCCTGGTTGCAACTACAAAGGTTATCACTGGCAACACATTACTGAGACCAATTATAGCCAGCAGCAAAGAGGGAATGATTTAGTTATCTTCGCTGCACATACCCATTTTTTGTTGTTGTACAAAGCAGCGAACACTCAAGCCCAAGAGGGATTTCCTTCTTTAATTCTGGCACTGTTGTTCTGAGACCGGAAATTTTAAAGCTCCTGTTCTTCTGTTCATCTGATGAGTCTGTCTTTTTTCTGTGAGTTACATCATACGGTGTATATATCAACATCTCATGTACAAATACAGCTGCACTAGCTACCGCCTTAGTGCTAGATGGAAGTGATGCGTTCTGGTTTTCATGTATATTCCCGAGTCACACATTTTTTTTTTAAATGTACTGCTGCTTTCACCTTGTATATCAAGTGGTGTGTCAGGTATATTCAGTGTGCAACAATAGCAGCCCTGAAGTGCAACAGGTGTAGCGGTGATGTTCTAGTTTGTTAGCAGTTCTGTTTGAGCCTGTACTGAACTCAGGTCGGTCACACCATTGCTTTTTTTTTTGAGGCCTCTAGATTAGTACAGTTTGTAGAATCTGTTCACGTACACACTCCACGCATGCACACAACACCACACACACCAA
This sequence comes from Puccinellia tenuiflora, assembly GCA_012064385.1. Lineage (NCBI taxonomy): Eukaryota > Viridiplantae > Streptophyta > Magnoliopsida > Poales > Poaceae > Puccinellia > Puccinellia tenuiflora. The sequence goes on from QRDG01000096.1 coordinate 1,988,644, forward strand.
CCGTACGGAAGCTAACACCAACTAACGATACCAGGGGCGGACCTAGAGGGTGGGCCGTGGCCCACCCAGAATTTTGGAAATTTTGTTTACTACCCATAGTATTTGTGAATGGATTGACTATTTATACTATTTATTTGACAAAAAAATCCGCGGTGCGACATTTTGGTTGCAGTGTGTCCACCCTCCAATTTTTTTCTGGGTTCGCCACTGAACCATACCCATGCGTTTTGAGATAACTAACGCTGTGGCGTGAACGCATGCAGAGAGGCTCCAAGAGGTGAGGCCTCGGGATATTTGCTCCCATGGGGAGTGGAACCCGGGAGGGGCTGGTTGGCCACTGCCATCGCGCCACAGGCGCGTCCTCCACACCATTGCTCTTGGTCTCTCGCCACCAGATAGCTCTGTAGGAGACCGGTGGTGTTCGACTCCTAGGTTGATGTTATTTCTGCTTCCTAAGTCGCAACTATTGTTTTTGTAGAAAATGAAATCTTTCAAATTACCCTAGACATAGGCATCCAACTATCAAAGATGCACATAGCCTAAATCTTAAGACATGGTTTATTACAAATTTGAAACTTGCAGCCAAATCAAGTGTGGTAGGCCACACAATAGCACTCCGCTGCTAAGAATTGTAGTAGAATCATATGACCAAAATTACGACATAAACTCCTTGGTAAGCCACTCTAGTTTCTTGGTGTCGAACTCCATATCTTCCTTGTCTTGTGGACCACAATGAGTTAATATACTCTCTCTGTTCCATAATATAAGATGTTTTGTCTATTTTACTATAGTCTATATACATAGTGAAATGAGTGAATATAGACACTAAAAGACGTCTAGGTGCATACGAATCTAGAAAAGTGGGAAACGCTAAAACATCTTAAATTAAGAAAAGGAGGGAGTAGAAGACAACACCTGCATAAAAGATATATATTTTTTTGTTAAACATTAGATCATAATGTTACTGCCATATGGACAAAAAAAAAAAACCCCCGCCAATGCTCCCATGTAAATAATTGAGCAACGAGATTTCTGTTGAATGCATAATAGACTACATTCCATCCCAAACGAGTCATTAGACAGTAAAAAACAAACGATGTAGTATTGTCTCTTGTTCAAAGCTAAATCATCCAGTGTCCCATGCCAATTTCACTTCGCTAAATTATCTTTGTAAGAATAGCTTCACGACATACAAACCATATGAACAACTTAATCCTAAGCGGTAGTTTCAGTCTCCATAATCACTTTAATCTCTACAAAATACCATATGAACTAGCGACTTCTATACCAAGTGATAAGCAGAATCTCAAACAAAAAGTGATAAGCAGGGTAAGCTATCTGAAAGAACAATCAACAATAACACACATTTCTCGTCTGCTGTCGTGATCCAAGGATCCAACCGCCCTTGTCGCGTACTCTCTTTTTGGCCGGTTTATTTCTCACATATATGCCAATTTTCTAGAGTAAATATCAAAGATGTCACCATCAAATGGGCATTAGTCACACAAAATCTGAATATTAAGAATTTTATCACATAGCCACACATTTTAGGGTGAGATGTGTCGCACAATCCAAATTTAGTATTCTAAATAACATATCATTTGCAACATTAGTTTAATTCAAATTTTTATATATCTTATAACCTCCAATTTTGTATAACTGTAACCTGATTTCATTAATCTTTCATCTTTTTTCCACATTGGAGCTAACATGTGGGCCATGCCTAGAAGCTTATTGTAATTAGTCAAAGAGATAATTTGGGATGTGTGATCTATCTGGGTAGTTCTGGATGAAGAGCTTCGCAATGCCCAAGCAGATTAAGAGGATGACCTTAAGGCAACCATTCAGGTGATTATGGAAGCGATAGGTGAAAGTGCATTGTTGCCCCCATGTGTGGTTTTGGTAATTAATGACAATCCCTATGGACTAATGGTTGCATTGAGTTATACTTGTAGTGCTTGTCCATAGGAATGCTTGAAGACCATATGTTGGTTTCAAGGTTGAAAGAAGAAGATTAAGTGATGACCAAGATGTTCAAGGTGTTATCCGAAGAATGGTCATGATGGTGTTGAGCATATTGCAAGTATGTCTTGAAGAACAAGATTGTGTGAACGTTCATGTTTATCTTCAAGACATCATCTTTATGAAGAGAGAAGAAAAGATACAAGCTTGAGAAGTGCGAATTCAAGAGAAGCATCTCGAAGAGATCCCATGCTTCAAGCTTGCATCTCACTCGGAGATAATGGTCAAGTGAAGACATGCCTAAGAGAGTCTTCACCAAGCAAAGCGCAATCAAGAAAGGTGTTCCCACTTCAGGAGATCAAGATCGTCATCTCTAGCTCAAGTGGAATGCGCAAGCCAAAGGTATGATCTTGATAAGGTTTCTATTTTACCGGTCTCATGGTGCTAGTGGGGAGACCGGGTTTTAGGATAGGTAACCGTACTATCAAGAGGGGCTCTCAAGTGAGCTTTAGCATATCGATCGTAAAGAGCACAAACCTTTGCATACTTGACATATCATATTTCTTGGTTGTTATTTGTCTTTCATCCATATGATGATTTAGAGCTTGTGTTCATCTCCATACCAAACTCTAGTTCATCAAAAACGTATTTCATATGCATATCTTGTTGCGTTTTTGATGTTGGAGATTTTACCGGCTTATCTTTTCTAGAGAGATCAAACTCTTTCCTTGTGACTTCCTCCTCACATGATGGGATATGATTTTTCTCTACACAATCTTGTATAGCTCTTCGTTGCGATTCCAACGAGCCCAAGATCATCGAAATCGGAGTCCGGATATAAAGTTATTGTAGTTTTCGTTTTGCTGTTTCTGTGAGTTTTCAGAAAACCGGATATTCCGGTCCTTCTGGAAATCTCCTATTGGAAATATCCGGTGACCTCCAGAAGGTTTCAGCAGTTGCGCGGACTGGGGCGGAAATTCCAGTCCAAACTTGAACCGGAATATCCGGTCCCTGTTTTTCCTGCAACGGCTCTTTTTCGTGGGGTCCTATAAAAGCCCCCTTCTTCCCCAAATGAATCCAGCTCTTGAGCATGAAAAAGCCCCCCATTGTTGACCTTCTTGAGCTTGGATTTCTCTCTATTACTCCATGATTCTTGCCTCCAATTAGAGGGAAAAGAGAGAGGAGATCTAGATCTACATTTCCACCAAACCATCTCTCCTCTAAGTGAGGGGAACCCTTTGGATCTAGATCTTGGAGTTCCATTTGTTGAGTTCTTCTTTGTTCTTCCTCTCTTCTCCCCCCACAAGCATTAGTTGCTTTTGGTGGGATTTGAGAGTGAAGGATTTGAGCACTTGTGCTCTTGCCATTGCATTGTGCATCGGTTTGAGTTCTCTATGAGGATTCGTTTGAGTGAAGTTGAGAAGCTTGTTACTCTTGGGTGCTTGGGTGCCCTAGAGCTTGTTCCTCTAGGGTACGTGGGTGACCTAGACGGTTGTTGATATCTCAGAGTTTTGGTGGCTCACGGGATTTGTTGGGAGCCTCCAATTAAGTTGTGAAGTATGGCTCAACCTTGTTCATCTTGGAGCTTTGGTAGCTACGAAGACATTGCCGGGATCCACCAATTGAGTTGTGGTGTGTGCCCCGGTCTTGGAGTATCGAGTCTTGGCGGCTCGGTGTATTTGGTAGAGACCCTCCAACTTGTGGAGTGTGCTTTATCCTTGTGAAGGTTCTAGTTGTCAATCTCAACGGCAACATAGTGACTCATGCCTCGCCACATTGGTGGTAGGACATGAGGGAGATACGGTGTGACATTTTAAGGCTACTCGGTGTTTCACTTTGGTGAACACCGCGCCGCTCCAAACGGAGATTGGCTTCCATTGGGAAGTGTACTTCGAGATAAATCATCGTCTCCGCGTGCCTCAGTTATTTCTATACCCGAGCTCTTTACTTATGCAATTATCTTTGTGATAGCCTTTGATCTTGAAGCTACATATATATATTGCTGTCACATAGTTGCTTATCTTGCTTACCATAAGTTGTTGGTGCACTTAGGTAAACCTAGCTTGTGTAGGTTTGTGCTTGATAAATTAAAAACTAGTTTTATTCCGCATTTATTCAAGCCTAAACCGTAATAATTTTAAATCGCCTATTCACCCCCCCCTCTAGGCGACATCCGTGTCCTTTCAATAGGTTTGTTAGTGACATTATATATAGGAGGATCTTACAAATACACATTTATCTAGCCGATGCACCTAACAACTCATGGATATATGATACCAGAGTGGTTGTTCACATATGCAACTCGGTGCAGGGGCTGGTAAGGACTAGAAGCGTTATAAGAGGCAAAATTGATATCTGAGTCAGCATCAAGGTGAGCTAGAGTCGCCGCGTTGGGCGTCAGAGGCAACACTGTTGGAGATATGACCTAGAGCCAAAAATAATAATTATTATAAATATCCATTGCATAATTAATGTTTATGTTCTATGTTATAATTGTTGTGGTTTCAGAAGGAAAACCCATACGTACGTGTCGAATAATAAACACCAAGTAATGTCCAAGTTTTTCCTCTAAAGACTAACTCATTGGTTGTATGATGACACTGTCTTCGTGGTCATGGATATGAAATATACCGACAACAATTGGAGCACATTGTTGGCATGAACAATGTTGGCTAGACAAACCCCAACCGTTTAGATATACTATGAGATCTTATGGTCACAGTGTTGTTAGTAATATAACAGATAAGTTATTGTGCATACATATCCTTTTACCATGACGGTGTTAGGTGCATGCATGTTTGAAATGTTACTTTAGTTCTGTCAAACGTCACAGCGTACCTGGATGATCATAACGATAGCCTTTGGGTAGCTTGTAAAATATGTATTCGACTTAATGATCTAATATTTTAATTGTTCCTCCAACGGTGAAAAGATACAACCTGTGTCCACTTGGTATGATAGTATCCATCATCGTATTCGCAAACACGACATGATGTAAATCATGAGGATACCGGAATACAGGAACGAAAAAGGAAACAAACCGGTAATAAGGATAACCGGATATAGTGATCAAAGAGTTGATTCACACATGTATCAGAACATCTCACCTCTGATATGTTTAGTATCACGACGCAATGGGAATTTTCTACGGAAACTAACATGTTCTCTCGAGAACAAGGTTGAATGGGGCATTGATTTAGCATCAGAGCATGAGAGGTACTGAGATTAGAATAGATATTGACATTATTTTTTATTTTTGGCTTGTTTGGATTTGACATTAATTATTTCTTGCAATTTGAAGTATTTGACTGAGGTGGTGTTCTTCAAGAAGCCGGTTATTGTTTTTAACTATCCGAAAAGAATAAAGGCATTTTATATGAGGCTGAATGATCACTCTAGTGTTGATGTTTACTGTACTTCCTCGATATGTACAATTGATCACTCTGTAATCATCATGAAATTGTCATTGTTCTTAGTAGGTTCCGCCTCTACTAAAAATTGATAATATCTACCCGAATCCTTTGATGCGATCACTTATGTTCTGGGGATATCATGTACCCTTAGGTTGGTGAGTTAATCGGTGGAAGCCAAAGGGAGCAGCGTTACTTTTACTCAAATACTATGCCTTTTTTAATTATTTGTGTTGCTTGTTGGTAATATTCTCACTTCAGTGAAGAATGATGTTTGATTATGTACTTTGCTTGGAAGTTCTTTCACAAGTATATCACCGTAATGCATTTTGATAAAGAAACACTACACTGTTTGCTTCTGCTCACTTAAAATGTTAAATGAATGGCGTCTCTGTTTCATACTGGTACGGTGTTACCGAAGTGGTTGGGGTGTGTGTGTGTGTGTGTGGGGGGGGGGGGGGGGGGGGTATCTGGCACAACTCAACAAGATGGAACATCATTAAAACATGAACATTGTTTCATTTTTTCCTAAAAGACTAGTGATCTGAAATCAGTTTGACATTCTGTGCCTGACCTCCAAATTAACCCGCATATGCATCTCCTTGATCATATTTTCAACGTGTTGTTATAAATACATGATTCTCGATGCTGGTCTGGCCTTGGAGCAGTACGACGAGTACCTTGATCTCCGGCGCTATGGATCCGTCGACCACAGCGGGTTTGGCCTGGGTTTGGAGAGGACGATCCTTTTCACCACGAGTCTCGACAACATAAGAGATGTCATTGCTTTCTCGAGGTACCATGGGAGGGCCGATCTCTGAACTCGGCTGGAACCATCCCATTTCGCTGCGTACGTCCTAGGTTAACGTCCAAGTGGCATGCACCAATGGAAAAGAAAGTGTAGTTTCTAAGTTTTATCTTTATTTCGTAGTTATTTCATAGTTTGGCTTTAATTTCCCGGACCATTGAAATTAGAATGCTACTATTGATTTCCGATACAGCTTAGGGATCTTTGGATTTATTTTGGCAAAATGAGTTATGGTTGAAAGTTTATCCAACTTTTATTTTGCATCGCCAAAAATTTATCTGTTTTGTTTTTGATGCAATAGTGTTCCAGAAAAACATACTAGGATGCTTAGGGCCCATTACTTATTAATCTTAAGATATTGTTGCATGTCAGGACTGAAATCATTGCTTTGTCTTTTAATGATAAAAGGTAATCTGCAAACTAAATATCGTGGTCCACTCTTTCATAAGATCCGCGACAACATCAAATCTTGCTATATTGTTTCTCACATCTGTGACATTTGAAGTACTATGAACAACAATAGTCTGAACTATTGTTTACCCATACTCTAATTTTGGCTGCAACTAATCCTGATGCGGTTGACAACTATGATTTGGACTCCCATTCATGGGATGTGGGGTTTAAGAGAACTTTTGGATTTAAGGACATGATTTGCTAGGAGCGGTTTAGTGGGGATGCTGGATCCAATCTATTTATCAGATCAAAAGGATAGTGTGAAGTGGGCTTTTGAGAGAAATGGGGAGTATTCAACCGAATCTATGTATCGCTGGCTAACTTTTGAGGGAGTTTCTGAGTTCTGACCTATAACTACAAAAGATTTGGAAACTCAAGAGTCCTCTAAAAACTAAGATTTTTTTGTGGAGACACTAAAGATAGGCTCCCTACTCGGGAACAGATTTTCATGGTCCTACTTCTGGTTTGTGTCCTCTATGTGATGCGACGGAGTCCATTTATCACCTCATGTTTTTGTATATGCTTTGCTGAATTTTTATGGACAACTGTCAGAGTTTCTCGGCTGACTGACCGGCAAATCCCCACTCTGTACTTGATCTGTTATCCTTGACAGTGGTGGAGAATTTTGATGTGATTTTAGTTGGAGCTGTGTCTGTGACGTGATCTCTTTGGACCATTCGCATCAAGTAACTGATCGACTTTGTGGTGGTAGCTCCTTTGGTGCGAGATAAAGTGTGGGAAGCAAACAATGTAATGGCCAGCCAACCGCAGTATTTGTAGTCATCCATAGAAGGTAATTATAGTCTGTTCTTGTTCTCTTGACAAGTGTTATCGACATGATTGAGCTGGAATTAACTAAATTAACTATACTTGGTTCAAAGGAATTGCAACTTTTAGTCTGGCACTCATTTTATTCCTGTATGCTGGAATTAAAATGAGCAATACAGAGCTAGAAGAGACAAAAATTAAAATGGACTCGGTGCTGAGAGCAAGGATTCGCAAGAGAATTCAAGCTGAAGAAGGCCCCAGATCGCCAAGTCATTTCGGCCAAGATTGATAGAAAAAATGTAATGCCGTTGTTCATGGTTTGTGTCAGTTCCCCTTAAAAATATGATTTGTGTCAGTTTGGTTGTTGACAGAAACATTGTTGCTTAATCAATAGGTAAATGCAATAGATCTTTACAGAACCACTTATAAACCTAACGAGCATCAACGATTCCAGCAGCTAGATCACATAGGCATCACCGGAAGACCGTGTTGGCTTTCTCATTCATCACCCAGCCTTTCATCTCCCGCATCAATTCGGTCTGCATCCACAGGGGGCCCTCGGCGAAGTGGCACCGCAACTCGCCGATGACCGGAGCGCTGCACAGCAAGAACTTGGCCAGCGACCTCTGCGCCCTGCCTCCCTGGTAATGCACCAGGTTGATCTTCCTCACCCGGTTCGCCAAGAAAGGGATCACGGCGCCGCCACTCGGCACGTCGAGGACACCGTACCGGTTGTACCTGAGACAGTGCGCGTCGAGGAGTTCCCCTTCCTTGCATCGATAGCGGCCGGGCGGGAGCGGTCCATCGTCGTCATCAACGTCTGTCCTAGTCCCCGTCTCGAAGACGAACGAGAGCACCTCCAGGCTCGGGGCATGCCGGAGAATCCTGCTTGTCGCGCCGACGATGGCGACGGCGTCGCCGTCGTGCTGCAGGTTCCCCCACAGCTCGAGATAGTGGAGGTTCTGGAACACCGGGAGCCTTGTGACGGCGTCCCTACCGATGCTGGGGCAAAGGCGCTTGGACCTCAGGCGCAGGTGCTTCGCGGACGCAAAGTGGTGTAGGAAAGCCGTGAGCCTGGTGAGCTCCTCAGGCCCCGAGAGCTCGCCGCTGCAGATGTCGACGGTGCACGACGCGAGCGACGAGGATAGCACGCAGAGGGGGCGTGGCGGTTTCGGCTGGGCGCCGGTGTCGGGCTACGATGGCGGCGGTGATGGTGGCGCCGAAGCGCGACGGCGGGGCGTCCCTTGGCAAGTCGTCGTCGTCGTGGCGGCTGTTGTGGCGGCCGCCGCCGTCGTCCTATGTGGGGACGGCGCCCTCCGGCTCCTCGACGGAGATGGTGTGGACGGCAGCGAAGGCGTCCCGCCACCGGGACGAGAGCGCGGCGGCGCGCGCGGCCTGCTTGGATGGGAGGAAGGAGAGGACGTGGCCGAGCACGGCGTGGTCCAGCTTGCTGATGCGGTCCTCGCCGCGAACCCCCTTGGCGGCGTGGTTGATCGCCATCGTGCACGTAGTACGTACGCCGCCACGCCGGCTGGACTCGCTCGACATATATATACCGAGATGCATACACGAACGGTCAGGTCGGTCTCGTTTAGAATCCTCTTGCTATACGTATACTCTGACGTGTTCATCTCAAGGAAGAATTCATCATCTAATTTGTTCCAGAAAATGGAGAAATATCTGAAAATATATACTCACTACGGGAGAGCACGACTTTACCGTGTGCTCGGGTCTTTACCGTGTGCTAAATATCGGGCACACGGTAATGTCTATCTTTGCCGTGTGCCACACACGGTAAAGAATAACACACGGCTTCGTAACAAAAAAAACACACGACAAAGAAAGGCACACAGTAAAGACGGTAACAAGCACACGGTAAAGAACGACACACGGCAAAGAAAGTGGACGCGTGTCCACGAAACGGAAGTACGGACGGAGCAGTTACGGCAGGTGTTTACCGTGTGTTAGCACACGGCAAAGATTTATTCTTTACCGTGTTTTGCACATGGCAAAAAAGATTTATTCTTTGCCGTGTGTTTGCACACGGTAAAGAAGATTTATCGTTTGCCAAAATAAAATAAAAATCAAAATTGGTCTTTGCCGTGTGCATGCACACGGCAAAGAATAAATCTTCTTTGCCGTGTGTTTGCACACGGCAAAGACATTTTTTGATAATTTTTTAAAGTTTATCTTTCTATAATAAAGATATAATCAATTCCCGTAGCATAATTTGTGATAATCTTTCCATATTTGGCACATAGGTGTATATTGGTATGCTAAACAATGTTACCGAACAAAGTTTTTTCAAATTATTTATATAAATATTATTTTTCATTTTCTAAGTGTCAAAAATGACTTTTTTTGTGAAGCAAGTACTAAAAATATGGTGCAAAATGGTTCCCAACCGATTATCACACAAAGTAGTACATATTTTATGGATAATTCCAAAATATTAGGATTTTTCCCGCTTTCTATCTAATTTCGCACATTTAAATGTCTTTATGCCGATTTTCTGAAAGTAATTAAAATTTGTACTACAAGTGTGTGATAGTTTGCTCTGAAATTTTTACAAAAATCATTTTAATGTACAAAAGTAGTGATTGTTTCACAGAAACATCGATAGTTTTGAAAAATTCGACCCCTTTCAACGAATAGCCATGCTCGCCATTTGGAACTTTTTTTGAAAAAACTCAAAGAAAATGAAAAAATGCTCAAAAAAATAAATCCTTTGGCATGGAGACCTCCTATGTGTACTAGTTTCTAGGGAAAATGATAAACTTGATTTTGGACAAACTTTTCATAACAATCCTTCACACAAAGGTCTATCATCTATAAACATGTATAGGTTTCAAGTCAAGCCACCAAGACATGACCATTCCCGTGGCATAGTTTGTGATAATCTTTCCATATTTGGCACATAGGTGTATATTGGTATGATAAACAATGTTACCGAACAAAGTTTTTTCAAATTATTTATATAAATATCATTTTTCATTTTTTAAGTGTCAAAAATGACTTTTTTTGTGAAGCAAGTACTAAAAATATGGTGCAAAATGGTTCCCAACCAATTATCACACAAAGTAGTACATATTTTATGGATAATTCCAAAATATTAGGATTTTTCCCGCTTTCTATCTAATTTCGCACATTTAAATGTCTTTATGCCGATTTTCCGAAAGTAATTAAAATTTGTACTACAAGTGTGTGATAGTTTGCTCTGAAATTTTTACAAAAATCATTTTAATGTACAAAAGTAGTGATTATTTCACAGAAACATCGATAGTTTTGAAAAATTCGACCTCTTTCAATGAATAGCCATGCCGACCATTTTGACCATTTTTTTCGAAAGACTCAAAAAAAATGAATAAGACCTCAAAAAAAGAAATTATTTGGCACGGAATCCTCTTATGTGTAAAATTTCATAGGAAAATTGATAAACTTGATTTTTGACAAAAAAAATTCAACTGCTTTCAACGAATAGCCCTAGTGACCATTTTAACTATTTTCTGAAAAAATAATCATGTCTTTACCGTGTGTTTGCACACAGCAAAGAATTAGGTCTTTACCGTGTGTCGCACACGGCAAAGCTTGCTTGCGTTCTGATTTGCCAGTAGACGTTTCACGCGGATCGCACCTCTAAGCCGTTAGATCTGAAAGAATCCAACGGCTCAAAACGCGGATCACGCGGATCACGGCCCCTCCCCCTCTCTCTCTCCTCTCCTCCACCCATTTCCTATCCACAACTCCCGCACGCGTTCGAAGCAGAGGTCAGATCGAGGAGGGGGGAGGAGGCAGGAGCGGCAAGGGCGTGGCGTTCGCGGTGACCTGCTGCAGTGGCGGTGGAAGGGGAGCCGACCGCGGGGAGCTCCGGTTCGCGCCCGCTCGCGGTGGCGTCCATGCGTGCGGGCTGCTGCAGCGGCGGTGGAAGGGGAGCCGACCGCGGGGAGCTCCGGTTCGGGCCCGCTCGCGGTGGCGTCCATGCTTGCGGCCTGCTGCAGCGGCGGTGGAAGGGGAGCCGACCCGAGGGGCACCTCCTCGTCCAGGAGCTCCTTGAAAGGCTTGTGCGCGGCCACCGACGGCGAGATCTCGGCGACATCTTCGGCGCTGGAGGCGTGAAGCGGCGGCGCGACTTGCTCCCGCCCGGCAGCCGCGGGGTCTTGGCGCAAATCGACATCGACATCGGCGGCGGCGGAACTGCTGGAGCGCGGCAACCACGACGCCGGCCTTCACCCACGACCGCTAGGCGGTGGCAGAGCTGCTGGAGCGCGGCAACCACGACGCCGGCCTTCACCCACGACCGCTAGGCGGTGGCAGCGCTTCGTCCTCCTCGGCCCTTGCTCCTCTCCAACGTCCTGCACGCCCTCGACACCCCGCCGCTCCAGACTGCAGCCGCAGCGTCTTCGCCCTGCCGCTTGGGGGCTCGAGTCCGTCCAAGGCCGCCGCCCGGAGATGGAGGACACCGCCGCCGTCGTCCCGCGCCACCACTACCTTCCGCTCCATGGCTCGTGACTCCGTGGCGGCGGTTGTCTGCTCGTCGCACGTCATCGGTGGTGACCAACGTCAGGGACGTCACCTTCGGACCGCTCGGTGCCGTCGCGGTGGCGCGGCACGATTTTTTTTAATACCATTGTTCCTCTTTGCCGTGTGCTGATAGCCTGATACCGTGAAGGGAAATGCTCTTTGCCGTGTGTTCTGATGGGGCCCACTTGTCAGAACTCTGCCGTTAACGTCCGTCGCTAGCGTCAAGTGGTGGTGGGACCCACCTTCCGGCTTTGCCGTGCGCTGCGATTTTTGACACATGGTAAAGAGTTTTTTACCGTGCCGTATTTCGCCGTGTGGCCTTTACCGTGTGCGGCACACGGCAAAGACGTTGCCGTGTGTTTTTCGGTCTTTGCCGTGTGCCAGCGGCACACGGTAAAGAGCTGCTCTCCCGTAGTGACTCCCTCCATCAAAAAATAAGTGTCTCAAGTTTGTCAAAATGTGGATGTATCTAGACATGTTTTTATGATTAGATACATCCATATTTTAACAACTTAAGACACTTATTTTGGGACGGAGGGAGTATATATTAATAGGAACTACAGAAATAGATAGATTTTCCCATATTACCTTTGCTCTATAATGTAAGCCGTTTTAGTAGTCTAGAATTGCCAACTAAAACGAGAGTGGACAAATGGAGTTCGGACTATGAAAACCTTTATTTTGAAAAATAAAAAAACATAATCTGAAAAAGTTTCTACAGTATACAATGTTGTATTCTACAAAAAGTGGAAAAGCTCAACTAGAAATATCTTGTATTATGGCCTGCACAAAAATGACAGACATTTGAAATTAGTGAACAGTGCAAAATTTCTACTTTTTCAAATATCTCAGATTTTGTTATTTTTATGTAACCCATAATATGAATTATTTTTATTTGATATTTTGCATGTCAGAAGCATACAACATTGTCTGAGGCCAGGATTGTTTTCCAGACTTTTTTTTTAATCTTCAAAATATATATTTCAATTTTTTTTAAATAAAGGACTCACTGGAGGTCGGTCTCCATTTATGGTTTCCGCTAGTAAAAGGGTTTATATTTTGGAACGGAGATAGTATATAAAAATATAGAGGTAACTACTACTCCCTGCCATTCCATTGTACATCATATGCCAATTATCATATTATAACCAAAATGTTTTCCTATCATGCTGTGGACAAGTGAAACATATTGTTCAGAGACGATTAAATTTTCTTAAGCTGCATTGAACTCCAAGAATACACAATTTTGACGATTTCCTCATATTATTTCTTTTCCATGTATAATTAAGAAATTTTGGATGTGTTTTAATGACTGTTCTAAATCTTTGATGGCCTCTCTTTGCTACGAGTTCTAATTTTCATATGAATGGTCACCAATTTAGGGTTGAAGTGACAAGTTCAAGAACTCATTAATTTGCTCATCAGCAAGTTTGCATGAGCTTCTCTTTATTGTCACCCAACAACTACACTTACTGTAACATAGCTTGTTACGTGGTTTAATCAACATAATTCCGGATAAGTCATTTACTCAATATGTAGTGGCTAACTCTTTGTTTTCATTTTCTATGATAAATGGTATGTCATGCATTCTGACAAGTGAAGTATAGACAGCTAGAACTTATCAGATAAGCAGTAATAATGCTTTAGAGCGTACTTTTTCAAAATACACAAGGATTTGACATTCTCAGTTTGGCTTCATTTTTTGTTGTGTCATGACGGTTACCTGGTCATTACATGGGTGCGTCTGCTTCATGCTCTACCACGATTAACATTTAGGTGGTACTTCTAGGCCTCATGTTTAATTTCTAACTATTCTAGTATAATATAAGATGTACTTATGCAGCTCTCGAACTATTCTACTATAAGATGTACTATGCCATCAGAACTATTTACCAGCTAAGTCAAGTTGCGCGAAAAAACTCATTCAACTCCAAATATTGCATATGTCCCGCAGCAATGTGCGATATTTTAACTAGTTGCTCATATGTCCCGGACCCCTGTTTCCCCCATATGCAAGTATGGCTTTGGATCACTGGCATATGTAGAGCATCTTCAACTGCACCCCCTATTTTCCCATATGTCGGGGCGGACAACCTGGATAGAAAAAAACCCAACCAATCGCATCTCTCATACCCAACCCATTTGTTCGGGTTGTCTGACACCCTCATACCCAACAAAAAAAAGAGTATAGAAATGCAGAAAATAAATAGAATGTTCAGCCAGACGAACTCCCAGTCTCCTTTTAAAAGAAACTGGCCAATTAACTTAGAAAACAAAAGTGACATCTTGAGAATGCAAAAGTTGATCATTTGCTTTTCGTTTTGAAATATTTATAAAAGGGGGGCCAGATGTGGGGTGGATATGGGGCGGTCCGGACACGCTCGGATGCGTCCGCCACATCGGAACGGTCTAGGATGGCGTGCATCCATCCCCACATATCCCACCTCCAGCCCCACGTGCCAACCAAACCCTAGCTCACTCCCACAGTTTACTCCGCCAGCTTCCATTCCACTCCGCTCCACAACCCTTCCCCTCCCTTCCACGTCATATCTAATTAAAGCTTTCCACGGGGCATGGAAAAAACCCTCCCGGATCGCCTCCCTCCAGGCAGCTCCGGAGGCGCCGACCTCCCCTCAACCCTAGTAGACACCCACCGTCTCTACCCCCTGCCGCCGCTGCTGCCGGCTCCGGCGGTGGTGGCGGCGCCCATCCCGTCGTAGATGGTGGGAAGGGGAGGTGCCCCGCGGCGGCGGCTCACAGAGGCAGTGGGAAGCATGTAGCGGGCAAGGGGCAGCGCTGCCGGCTGGCGGCGCCTGAAGCCCGGCGAAGTGGCGGCATGGAGGCGGTGGGCGCCGCCGATTCCGACCGTCATGGTGGCGGATCGCATCGGGGGCAGTCCCAGATCTCTTTGGCTCGATTTGGATCCTATGGGTCCAATATGAGCCGGATGGACCCAACTAGAGTTGGCGGCGCGTTCGGCTGTAGCCTTGGCCATGTCGGCGCTTAGCTGTGCGCTGGTTTTCCCTTCTTTGTTGTTGTCGTTCCTGCTGGGAGTGGTCTCACGGCGTCGGGGCCTGCGAGGCTACAGAATAATGGCGGTGGTCCTAGAGTTCTTCTCGCGCCAAGATGAAGATCTGCTGTATGCCTATCCCCATCGATCTGGCTGGACGGTCGTGTTTCGAAAGGCTCCGCCGGCAAACTCCATTGAGCGAATCATGCCTGGAGATTGCTGGATCGGATGGTATTCGATCGTGCGCACCCATGTTTTTCTCTGTTTCAGAGGGAGCGCTTCGAAGCTCTGCTGACTGTTTTTATCATGGAGTACGGTTTCTTGTTCCATGGTGCTGGCAGAGAACGTCATGAAAGGCGAGATCTGAGGACAAGCAATGGTGGTTTGAGCCTTTGTGGCGATGAGGAATTGGCTAGGTGAGGTGACTGCGAGCAGCGGCATGTATGTGGGCGCGACTGCACATGAGAAGTCCTAAGTCTTATATTTTAGGGTGAAACCCCAAGGTCTGGCCTTAATTGGTTATGCCTGACAATGGCCTTGGTGAAGGCATTGTTTTGAGAGCGAGGACTGTCTCCCGGGTGAAAACCTAAGATCTATGATCGGGCAACGATAGTGCTTGTGCACTGCTTCTTGAAGGCGTCCTTTTTGGAGAAGCTGGACTTCTGGTGTTGTCTTGGTGGTGTTAGTACCGCTGTTTTAACGATTTGATCACTATAGCGGGACTTTTCTTTTTGTAATTCTTCTCCCTTTTTTTGGGATGTGTGCATCCGTAATGCCGTTAGGGCAATGCGTTGTTGAAGAGGCTGGGTGTAATTGGTATCTACGCGATATTAATATATACTCTTTATCGAAAAAAAATTCCACCGACGACATCATCAATTAGAATGAGCTCGAGGCGAAGGATTCAGATGCGACAGCGGTGGAATCCCCCACTCTCTATGACGACGAGCTCGCCCTTCTCATGGCCCTAGAACGGTCACTTCATTATAATGATGGATCTAGCTCGACGGCAACACCGGCTGCTAGCCAGGGCCATTATAACCATTGTTTCGCTCCAGGGACGCGCAAATCAGCATTGTTGTCCTTGAGACATTCAGCACCGCGACGTTTTATTACCATTCATAGTCTTTCCTTTCTTTTTCTTCGCAGTCTATTTCTTCCAAATTGAATTGTGTAGGTGTTAGGCTTGGTAATAATAAAAGTCAAATTGAAATGTTGACTAAGGTCTTGAGACATATGGAATTTGACTGTCTGACGGTTATTCCTAAAGTTTCAGCTGGGTTGGAATCCACCTATTTGGATGAGGAAGATGCGATTGCCACATCGGATGGTTAGCTTCTTCCTTATCTAATTGGTGAAGTGTTGGAGGGTGGTTTGGATGACGATGGTTTGAGCTCATTGTATGAGTTAAAAGCATTCAGTCGGAATTCTAAATCTAACTCCAACAAGTCTCGGAAATGGTCCAAGTTATCCAAATCCCCCACGGTTTCCCAATGAATGGTATGTTTGCAAATAGCAGAGGTCTTGGTGACTTGGCTAAATATTTGCACTTTGCTGACTGTATTCGGGACCATAATTTGGACTTCCTTGCTATTTCTGAGACGGGTAGACGTGAGTTTTCGCAATCTCTATTGAACCGACTTTCGGGCGGTATAGAGTTTGATTGGTACTCGCATCCCCCTCATGGCCGTTCCGGAGGCATTCTACTAGGCACCAGGTCTGATACCATGGAAGTGTTGGAGGTTACGGATGGTGATTTTCATATTAAAATGCACATCCATAATAAATCCGATAATTTTGTTTGGAGTCTTCTTGTCGTGTATGGGCCGGCCCAGGAAGCGACTAGAACCTCTTTTCTCTGTGAAATGGTAAACTTGGCAAAAGATAACCCACACCCTATTATCATTGGTGGGGATTTCAACATGCTACGTTTTCCGTTCGAGAAAAGTAGGGGGCAGTTTGACAACCGTTGGCCTCTTTTGTTCAATGCTGTCATTGACAACTTGGACTTACGAGAGATTTCAATGGTGGGGAGACAGTTCACTTGGGCTAATTCTCTCCCTGAACCCACATACGAGAAACTAGACCGAGTACTGATGGATACAGATTGGGAATCTAGGTTCCCACTGGTGTCGGTACGGGCCTTAGAACGTATTGAAGGTTTGTCAGACCATGCTCCAATTCTTTTGAGTTCCGTAATTCCTAAACCACGGTGTAAACCATGTTTCACGTTTGAGCTTGGGTGGCTGCACCGTGAAGGCTTTCATGAGATGTTTAAAAGAATTTGGGATGGACCAGTTGTGGGTGATACGCCTATCCAGCGGTGGAACAACAAGATACGTGCTTTACGCATGCACCTCGCTGGTTGGGCCCGTCATACTTCTGGTTTACTTAAAAAAGAGAAGGAACGACTTTCCTCCGTTATTGATGCTCTAGAAGCATTAGCAGAAGTTCGGTTACTATCCGAGCAAGAGATTGAGCTTAAGAACCAATCCAATGCACAGATAGCGAAGCTACTGCGAGAGGAGGAGTTAAAATGGTATCAACGTTCTAAAGCCCAATTCATCCTAGAAGGGGATTCGGATACTCGCTATTTCCATAGTATTACCAATGGCAGACACGTGAAAAAGCGCATTCATTCTCTAGTCCAGGAGGAGGGAACGATTGAGGGCCATGAACAACTAAAGTCGTACATTACAAAGTACTATAAAGGACTGTTTGGTGCCCCAGAGGAAGGAAACTTCACTTTGGATGAGTCTCGAACAGAGGATATCCCCCAGGTTTCAGATACGGAAAATAGTCTACTTACTAAACTCTACTCAGAGGAGGAAGTGAGGAGGGCGGTTTTCCAAATGAAACATAATTCAGCACCTGGACCTGATGGTTTCCCGGCTGAGTTCTACCAGAACTTTTGGGATGTTATCAAGTCTGATTTACTTCACCTGTTTGCCTGTCTTCATAATGGACAGCTAGAGTTGTTTCGCCTCAATTTTGGTGAGATTATTTTATTACCTAAGGTTAACGAGGCAGAAAGGATTCAACAATTTAGACCTATTTTCCTTCTTAATGTTAGTTTTAAAATATTCACCAAAGTAGCTACGATTCGACTGAATAGTGTGGCAGATCATGTAGTGCGTCCGTCTCAGACGGCTTTTATGCAAGGCCATAACATCCTTGATGGAGTTGCGATCCTACATGAAACTGTTCACGAACTACATAGGAAAAAGCTGAATGGGGTAATGTCGGGGATATGGGACACGGGTACCCGCAAGGAGGATCAACGAGGCCCATCAGGAGGAAGCCCAGCAAGCCGACTCTAGTTAGAATAGGAAAAGGACTCACCTTTCCAACTTGTAATAGATTAGCCGAGTCCTAAGAGGACTCTACTTGTAAGCCGGACTCCTCCACCTTTATAAGGAGGGGCAAGGCGCCCCAAAGAGGAGACGACCCAACAAACTTAGATACAACCCGACAGACCCAACACAACCAATAGAGGAGCCGCCTCATCGGCGACTTCCACCATGAGAGGAATACAACCTAGCCACAAACAGCACGTAGGGATATTACCGGATGATGTTTCCCGGGTCCCGAAGCTGTATAAATCTTGTCTCCCGTGTCGTTTGTCTACTAACCCACATCGACGATGCCCGCGCGTACATAGTCCCGTATCTTCACCGTCGGTTCATACCACGACATTTGGCGCCCACCGTGGGGCTAAGTGCGCGTGGATTCACAACTCGATGGGTCCAATCTTCATCAACGACGACAACGGCGAGTTCATCACCGCATCGGTCAAGCGACCCGGACACTTCAAGTTCTTCATCCACATGGTGGGCGCGGGGGCTCGACATCATCACTACCCTCGCGTGCGTTTGATTTAACATATAAGATTAGAATCAATCAGCTATGGCGACGTCGTCATCAACAAAGCCGCAGAAGCCGCCTTCGTACTGTTTCCGCACTGTTCAAAATTGGGCTCGGAGACCAGGTCGTCACGGCCAACAGAATTGTCAAGCTGAAAAAAGCAACCAGTGCTCACACGGGAATCAAGGCAGAGGAGTTCACGTTTTCTACTCGTACGCAGATCAAGGAAGCTGATTTTAGTCATCAAGCAAAGCTGGAAAAGACAGGAAACGATCAGAGTGGTCACAGCATGGAAAGGACAAGAGCAAGGGATCACGTACAAGTCCCAAGGAAAAGTAAAGAGCCAAATTCGGTACGTGGAGGCCAAATCCAAGTTGGAAGAGAAGAAGTCAACGTCCGTGTACGAGATTAAAGGAAAGAAGAAAAGGAAACCAGCCAAGAAAACGAGTCCGCGTTGGATTCAAGTCGGATCAGAAGAAAGGAAAAAGGAAATCAAATGAGCTAGCTTGCCGTTACCTAGTACAAGTCGAAAAAAAAAAAGTGATCAGGTGGCCAGCTTGCTATTGCACGTGGAGGTCAAGAAAGAAAAAAGGAGATCAAGTCAAGGATGATGCGGCACACATGCATGGACTTCTCGTGGGGAATAAAGAAAAAAAAATCAGTTAAGTTATTTGCTTGATCGTTTAGTACGTGCACGCACGCGGGGCGAGTCGGCGAAACCGGCAACTGAGTCTGGAGGACTCGGACGATCTCGTCTTCAGCGAGTCGACTTCAACGGACTGTCAAAAGGACTTGGACGACTTCCGCGTCGACTCATGAGCGTCATCAACGCAGGCCGACTATCACCGACTCGTCGTTGGTTACAGAAAATAAACAGCTAAGTCGCCTTTTTGTTTAAATTTTATATTTTATTCATTCAGTTAAATTACATAAAGTCAGTCCCCTTTAAGTTAATTCCGGGTTAATTCCGAGAGCTATATATCTGGTTTATAAAGAAATTGCAGGATAATCCAGAAGATTACAAAGTAAGTTTTAAATAATGCAAGGGGGCTAATATAAGTTGAGTATCATTATTATCTCTGAAAATTCTAGGTGGCATGTCAAATCGATCCTTGGAGGCTTAATATAGCCAAATCTCAAAGTCGGGTTCTTTAAAACCCGCCATGGATTTCTAAAAAGTCGGGCTCTCAAATTGCTCGCACCAGATTTATTTAAAAGTCGGGTTATCTATTGCTCGCAACAGATTTATTTAAAGTCGGGCTATCCTTTGCTCGCACCGGATTTCTCAAAGTCGAGCTATTGCTTGCACCGGGTTTTTCAAAGTCGAGCTATTTATTGCTCGCAACAGATTTTTCAAAGTCGAGCTATCTATTGCTCGCAACGGGTTTATTAAAGTCGAGATATCTAATGCTCGCAATGTTGTAAGAAACAGCCCAGAGAGCTGAAAGTCCTACCAAGTTAGAACGAGCCCAGAGAGCTCCGCAACACCAATGAGCCCAGAGAGCTCCGCAATACCAACGAGCCCAGAGAGCTCTGATTATTATGATCAAAGGGATAAAGCCGGCTTCTCTACAGTAAGAGTTTTGCCGAGACACCCAGTAAGTGCGTCTTTATTAACTTTGATCATTAGGTCCTTGGGGGCTTGTCTTTCAGGAAAAAGCCAAGCTTTAGACTCATTGACCTGGCCCAGATGCCAACTTATTCCTTAGTTTTATCTGGTAAGTCAGATGCATCCTGTACAACAAACCGGCTGCTAATTAGCAAAGACCGGGCAGGGCCTACTTATTCATCAGTATAAAACTAAGAAGGGTTATAAGAACCAAATCAGCTCAAGCATCAATCAAGTTCAAAAAGTTTTAAGCTCCGAGTTGCTGCAGGCAAACAACCCAGCACTTGGGGGCTACATGTTATCAGGTTTTCAGTTTAAGTCAAAGGGAATACAAAGTTGGAAGCTCCAAGTTGTCGCAGGCAAACAACCCGGCGCTTGAGGGCTATTCACGGATCAGGTTTTTCTACAAGTTAAGCAGTAATCAAATTCCAAAAGTTTTTATCTCCAAGTTGTTGCAGGTTAATAACCCGGCACTCGGAGGCTACATTATCTGAAAGTCATGAGTTATACATCAAGGAGTCCCGAGTCGTCGCAGGCAAACGACCCGGCACTCGGGGGCTACATCATCTGAAGTTATGAGTCATCTATACAAGCTCCAAGCTGTCACAAGTTAACAACTCGGCGCTTGGGGGCTATACATATACCAGTGTAAACAAGCTCGAGAGAAGAGAAGCAGCTCGTCAAAAGGACTCGGAGAAAATTCCGACTCGTCATCAACAAGCCGCTCGGAGAAGTCGGCATCAACGAGTCGCTCGGAGAAGTCGGCATCAACAAGTCGCTCGGAGAAGTCGGCATCAACAAGTCGACAGGAGGAGTCGGCATCAACAAGTCGACAGGAGAAGTCGACATTAACAAGTTGGCAGGAGAAGCCGGTATCGACGACTCGGCAGGCTAAAGCCGGCATCGACAACTCAGGAAAATCTACAACGACAACCCGGCAACATCTACAACGACAACTCGGCAAAGTCTACATCGACAACTCGGCAAAGGCTGAAGCCGGGTTCCGCGACATCGTCGACATCTACGACTCGGCAAGCGCTACATCTACAAGCCGGCAAAGAACCCGGCACAAACTCGGTGTCCCATTTCTTCAACAAATCAAGACCTTCCGCATGACTCTGCGAGTCATCCAAAAGCTCGGGGGCTACTGTCGGGGATATGGGACACGGGTACCCGCAAGGAGGATCAACGAGGCCCATCAGGAGGAAGCCCAGCAAGCCGACTCTAGTTAGAATAGGAAAAGGACTCACCTTTCCAACTTGTAATAGATTAGCCGAGTCCTAAGAGGACTCTACTTGTAAGCCGGACTCCTCCACCTTTATAAGGAGGGGCAAGGCGCCCCAAAGAGGACACGACCCAACAAACTTAGATACAACCCGACAGACCCAACACAACCAATAGAGGAGCCGCCTTATCGGCGACTTCCACCATGAGAGGAATACAACCTAGCCACAAACAGCACGTAGGGATATTACCGGATGATGTTTCCCGGGTCCCGAAGCTGTATAAATCTTGTCTCCCGTGTCGTTTGTCTACTAACCCACATCGACGATGCCCGCGCGTACATAGTCCCGTATCTTCACCGTCGGTTCATACCACGACAGGTAATTCTTAAAATTGACTTTGAAAAAGCTTATGATAAAGTTAAATGGTCTTTCCTTCAGCAGACCCTCAAAATGAAAGGTTTTTCTCCTGAGTGGTGCGCGTTAGTTAATAGCTTTGTTTCGGGAGGAAGTGTTGCCATTAAGGTCAATGATGACACTGGCAAATACTTTCAAACGAAAAAAGGCCTCAGACAGGGTGATCCGTTATCGCCAATACTATTTAATATAGTGGCTGATATGTTGGCTATCTTGATCGAACGTGCTAAATCTGGGGGTCAAATTGAAGGTGTGATTCCACATCTTGTAGATGGTGGTTTATCGATTCTTCAATATGCCGACGATACAATTCTTTTTATGGAACATGACATCGAAAAAGCTCGTAACCTTAAGCTGATATTGTCAGCATTCGAGCAACTTTCGGGTCTTAAGATAAATTTCCATAAAAGTGAATTGTTTTGTTTTGGCGAGGCTCGAGAAGACGCCGCCTTGTATGCTGAACTTTTTGGCTGTGAGCAAGGTCAATTTCCTATCAACTATTTGGGTATTCCGATTCATTATCGGAGACTTACAAATGCTGAATGGAAAAAGGTGGAAGAAAGACTTCAATTTCGCTTAAATAGCTGGAAAGGCAAACTCTTATCCCTGGGTGGAAGATTGGTTCTCATAAACTCGGTACTAACAAACATGGTACTGTATATGATTTCTTTCTTCCAATTGCCCAAAGGAATCTTAAAAAGATTGGATTATTTCCGGTCTAGATTCTTTTGGCAAGGGGATTGCGAGAAGAAAAAATATCGTCTGACTAAATGGAGTGTGGTTTGTTGTCCTAAAGACCAAGGAGGGCTTGGAATTCAGGACCTTGAGGTCAAGAATAGAGCCTTGCTAGGTAAATGGCTCTTTAAACTTCTATCGGAAGATGGAGTTTGGCAAACCCTCCTTAGGAGAAAATATGTGGGAGATCGAGCTGTTTCTCAGGTTTTTTGGAAACCTGGTGATTCACACTTCTGGGCTGGCCTAATGGATACAAAGAAGTTTTTTTTCCAACATGGATCTTTCTCAATTAGGGATGGATCGGAAATTCATTTCTGGGAGGATAAATGGCTAGGCCAATCTACCCTTAGGGAACAATATCCGGCTCTGTATACTATTGTACGAAACAAAGGTGACACGATCGCGAAGGTGTTGGGCTACTTCCCCACCTCATGTTTCGTTCAGAAGAAATTTACTTGGAACAAGACAAGCTCATCCGATTGGATTCAGTCCAACTGTCGGAAGGTCCAGATAAATTTCAATGGAATCTTACGAAGAATGGTAAATTCTCGGTGGATTCTATGTATAGAGCACTAATTCTACCCGAAGTGCCAGTCGATATCTAAACTATAATATTGCAATAGGTGACAATGGTACGTCCTGTGTTTATCCCTATTTTTTGGCTTATTTACAACCAGTGCCACCTTCCAGTCTAACTATGCCGAACCGTTATTTTTCTTTTTTTTTCTCTGGAGACAACATCGTCCCTGGATTCGCCGCTGGCGAGTCCGTGGTTTCGCTCCCACTACATCGGGTGCTCCGGTCAACACATCCCAGCTGCTCCGGCCACCACATCCCGGGTTATCCGGCCCCATGCTCTTCCACCGCATGCCCTCCTGCATCCTCGACTCCTACAACGTGCACATCTCCGGCCTTCTATAAACTGTCACCGTCCTGCTCCTCTCCTGCCCTCGCCTGGAAGCTGAGCGTCAATAGGCAGTCCGGCGTTCCTGTCCACCGCCAGCTTCCTGCTCCTCTCGCCCTCGTGTGGAAGCCTAGCACCACCACCTCCGCTTCATCTCGGCTGTGGCACGATTAGCCCCTTGGATGTGAGTTTTAGTCTGATGCATGCTGGTGGTGCTGCGCTGCCACAACGGTAGCCCTCCTGCAGCCACCTCCGATTCGTACAAGGCAGAGCGCCATCAATCAGATCCGGAGAGCGTTGGTGTCATGTGCGACTACGGCGGCAGGGTGACCGACGCGCACAAAGCGATGAACGAGATGCAGCTAAAAGACGCGCAATGCTTAGCACGGCGACGTACGGTGCCCTGGCCGACGAGTGCTGCAGACTAGGCGACTTATGGTTGGGTCTACAGTCCTCAACGCTATGCTGGCAAGAAGGCTAGGTGACGACGGCATGGTGGACGAGGTCTGATGCGTGTTGGAGAAGGTGGACAGTGGCGTGTTGATGGATGCTGAAGAGCGGAAGTCTATGGTCTATGGATGCATGTGTTTGCAGCGGTAAGAGTTTAGGACAAGTGAGCTAAAGCTCCTCGATGTACTAGCATTGTCATCTTGAAATTTCAGGTTCATTTTCTCCACTTGTCATCTTGCTCTATTATGTGGTAAAATCTATATGCTTCACTACACTTATTTTGCCTTGTCAGTTTGACTCTCCTAAGTAGTTGTAGTTGTAGTTGGCCTGAAATTGGTAGTTTAGATTACATTTTGAATAAAATTGGTGCCTCTGTTAAATATCAGGGAAAAGTTGTAGTTGGCCTGAAATTGGCAGTTTAGCTTACATTTTGTTGAAGGAATCAAGTAAAAATCCTATAAACTTAGCTTATCTACTAGAAGTTATAATTGGCCTGAGACTAGCAGCTTAGCTTGATACGTGCTTTTGAAAAAATCAAGTAAAACTTTATATAAACTTAGCCTCTCTATTAGAAGCAACTACTTGCAAGGGCTTGTTCTCAAGAACAAATGGTATACGGTATACAACAATAATTTGTAATGTGGAAAATATATACATCCCGAATATGAAATTTCCTTTTATCTTTATCTTGTTTCTTTCCTCTTTGGAAGTCTCTTATCAATATTTAATTTGTCTGAACCATTTTTTTCTTGATGATGGGATGACAACCACAAGTTAAAACTTACAATTCTTACTGACAACACAATCCGTCAAGGCGAATCTAATTCTTGATGGTAGATGCATCATTATCAAGAACGCTTCGTACTATCAAGGAAAATCTCATTTCAAATGTTGAAATTCTTTTGGCCTAAAAATATATTTGATAAAATATCAGCCCGTAGCAACGCACGGGCATTTTGCTAGTTAAGGATAATAACAAAATATGGAAGATGAAAATCCCGCTTAAAACTAAAGTGTTTGCGTGGTATCTTCGTCGGGGTGTAATTCTTACAAAAGACAACCTTGCCAAGCGTAATTGGCACGGAAGTAAAAAGTGTGTTTTCTGTCAACATGATAAGACCATTACACACTTATTCTTCCAGTGCGAATTCGCTAGGTCTATATGGTCAGCCGTCCAGATAGGTTCTACCTTATATCCACCGAGTACGGTTGCAAACATTTTTGGCAACTGGTTAAATGGTGTGGATCCTAGGTTTAAACTCTTCAGTAGGATGGGCGCGATTGCCATTATTTGGTCGCTGTGGCTATATAGAAATGACAAGGTTTTTAATGACAAAAAATGATTCTGTGATGTAGGTTATCCATCGGTGTACAGCTACGCTATGAGCATGGTCGGCCTTACAGCGTGTGGAGCACCGAGACTTATTTTTAGAGGTGGCGTCGAGGCTCGAGGCTGCGGCCAGTGAGTTATTCTCCCGGCATGGATGGCAACATAGACTCCGGATAGACCTACCAGCATCTTAGGCGGATCTACAATTTCTCATTATGATATGTAATTCGCCTTTTTTACTTTCTGTTTCTGTTTTGATTACTGGAGAACTGGTGGCTGTGTGCATCTTAGCTATGCAGATGCCGGATGTAATGCTTAACTCTTTTAAGCAATAAAATCCCTTTATCCAAAAAAAAAAAAAAAGCACCGCGACGTTGTGCTCCCGGCCGCCGCATCTGCGTAGGTATGCGCCTTCTCACTCTGGCCCCGACCCCACTGGTACAAGACCCGACGGCTTGGCGATGGTGCCAGATGGCGGCTGCTGCTACTGAGACTGCCTAAATAGATGCCGGAGTCCGAGGCGCACACATATCAACGTTTGAAATGTTATACTCAACACATTACTTTGGTTGGCCTAGACCGTGCTATGTTTAGTCCTTCTATATCAATATAAAGACAATTTTTTGCCTTGTTTAAAAAACATCAGCACATTAACTCGCGTTGTAAAAGAAAACCACATTGTTGATCATTATAATGCTTTGAATACACGGAACGTAGATGCATGCGAGCTCAAACTAAAATGTTTGCATGATACAAGAATTAATAGCTCTTAGTTGCAGAGCAACAAAGAAAATAATAGCTAGTGAATCCTAATACATATGAATGCATCTTGATGATTTCACCTCTCAAGAGGCAAGACTAGGAAGCTCTTTCTGGATGATGAATTTGCGACCCACTTTTGAACCTTGTAATTTAAATGCCTGTACATCTTACCGTTTCCAGCGTCGATAAGCATCTCTTTAAGAACCGTCGCATTTTCAGCAAAGAATTTGATCAGATTTACTGCAAATGTGTTGGTCGTCTTTATCCCAAAGATGTTTGTCTCCAGCCGGAATTGTAGGCGCACGCAAGTTAAGCTACTCTGCAGGCAGTGGAAAACATGCGGACTACTCAAGGCTGCAGAGAGTTTGGGTAACTTATCGAATGATAATATAGTGTCGTCGTCATAGTCTGTTATTTTATGGTGATCTAAATCCGTTTATATAAGTGCGAAGGCTAACGACGGAGCGAACCGAGGCCCGTCGCCGGTAGGCTTGGGCCGAAGCGAAGCGGTACAAGTTGTAACCGACCTGGACAACGATTTTTACCAACCTAGATTAGGTCAGGACCACTATAAATACATCTTGTAAGCCGCCGCCGGAGATAAGCCACACGTTGTAAATCCCGGCGCGTTTGTAACCTCACCCGAAATAGTGAAGTATTGCTGGCTGGCGCCCGTGGTTTTTCTCTTCCGTATTGAAAGGGTTTTCCACGTCAAAATCTTGTGTCCCCGTTGGTTTGATCTTGCTTAATTTCATCGTTATTTTGCTATCGCTTGTAACATTGTCTCTCTCTTCTTCTTCTGTTGTTGTTGAAACTGATGTTGGGTTGTTGAAACCATGGATGGACATTTGGAGGTCGTTTTTTTCGAAAAGGGGTAACCCAGCCTCTGCATCGAAAAGATGCATGTAACTTTCTTTATTAAAATCTTCCACAAAGGACATACAAAAAACATAGATCAAAAAACTCGAAGCCACCACACAACACCTACCAACCCGACAATGGGTGAAAATCATGTCAACAAGGCCTTTTGCCCAGAAGACAACGAAATCCCACCATTAGCTAGGAAACGGGAACAATCGCATACCCCGAGACGCCCTCTAGGCGAAACGAGAGCGCACATCCGTACTAGCAGACTCTTAGCGAGCACCTCGTGTACACGCTACAGAAGCCGTCGCCTCCTTCGAACCACGGAGCAATCTTAAAAGTTGAGATCTGCATGAACTTCGCCGATCCTGCTGACGACGTCACCATGACGTCAGCCAGCGCCACCGCCCAGCACGAGCCCATGAGCACACGCCCGTCGCCAAGACTCCACGGCGCCACGCCGCCGAGGCTTGCCGCCGTTGACGCGGTACATGAAACACTGCTCCACCAGTAGACTTCTTCCACGCATCTCATGCTCCAAGACGATGCCCTCAAGAGGGTGAACAACACTAGTAGTGCCGCCATCATCCGATCCGGGAGTAACCCGGATCTAGGGTTTCCCCCGGAACAACTGGGTGGGAGGCGGAAGAATCACGGCGACGACACCTTCATCAAGGTAATGGCGCCCGCGGGCGTCGCCATCGTCGGCATCGGAGCCCAGCTCTCACCGGCCATCATCAACACCTCCAGATCCGCCACGAGCAGCAGCAAGATGTCGGGATGGCACTCCACCGGAGGTGAGCACCGCCACCGAGGATCTGTTGCCCTCATCGGCGGGATCCACCCCACGCAGAACCCAAAAGGGCCAAGCAGCAGGAGCCACCGATCTGGCCATGGAGAGATCCGCCCCTCGTCGTGTGCCACGCCGCCGATGCAAAGGCCTCGACGTCGCCGTGGTGCCCGACGGCCGTGCCACGCCCGAGATCCATGGGCACCAGCCCGCGCCGGCCCCATCTTCACTCGAGGGCGAAGAAATCCCCCCCCCCCCCCCCGCCGCCGGTAGCGCCCAGGCCTTGTCTGGCTGCGCCCTTCGTGGCAGCAGGGGAGGGAGGAGGGAGGAGCTGAGGGAGTCGAGGCAGCGGCGGTAGTTAGGGTTTCCCCCCTGCCACCGCGTGGGGGCGAGAGGGTAGAGGGGCGATCTTCTTCTGATATTTCTTCTCCAAGTAGCATCTCCCCTGAACGGCGGTTCTGTCCGATTCGGCGTTTGGGGTGGTGAGGTTGATTCGGAGGTCACGGAGCACGGGGCAGCACTGGAGCAGGTTTGCAATGGACACCGCCGACGCGGCGTCATTGTTCATCATGGTGAGCCTTCCTTCGAGCTCGAGGTGCTCAAGGTTGTGGAAAGAGCACAGGAGATCGGCCGGGCTCGTCGTATCGACTACGGCGATTGCCTCGAGCAAGTTCACCTTCAGCGAGAGGAGGCTCCCGCGACCTTCCGCCCCTCGAAACCCTAGCCGCCGCCGGCAACCCAGCCCGCGGCGGCCGGCCCCCACCGCGCCCTCCTCCCTCCCCCTCCCCCTTCCCCTTCCCCTCCGTCCCTCCCGCCCCCACGGCGGCCGGCGCGGCCCTGCCTCCCTGCTCTCCGCGCCTCCCCGTCCCACTCCTCCCTCTCGCCGCCGTCGGCGCGAGCCGCCGAGCTCGGCTCGGGCGGTGCCGGCGGCGGCGGCCCTCCTCAACCTGCGACTGCTGGGGACCTCGCAGGGCGGCTCTTCTCAGGCAGTGGTGCTCCTAGGGCGACGTGTGGTCCGGCTCTGGCTGGGTGGCGGCAGAACGGTGGCGGTGCTTGCGGTGCTGCGGGGCTACGCAGCGGCGGGTGTCGGCGGGCAGCGGAACGGCATGGCCCTCATGGCCCAGATTGGAGCCCTTTGGGCCCCATCTGGGTTGGGCTGGGCCGGGATGCAGCCCGAGCTGCAACAAACGGCAAGGTAGGGAGTCCAGAGGGTAGCGGCGACAGCGGCCGGCCTGTTGCAGAGCTTCACGTGTCCGATCCGGACCCCGGCCGGACCCCTATTAGACTGGTTTGCCCCCGCGGGGGCTTTACGGGCCCGCCGGGCCCGGCCAAACCTTTCGGGGACTGGTGTGCTTGCGGCCGCGTCCGGTCGACTACCGCCTTCGGCGGTGGAGGTAGTTTCCTCCCGCGCGACNTTGTTTAGCTTACTTCTGTTTAGCTTTATTTTTCTTATATACCCAAAAATCCATAAAAATTTAAAAACATAAAATTACAAAAACTTTGCTACATGGTTACTTTCTTTGAAACTAGATCTTATTGGCAAGGTGGGTCCACGGAGGATGAACAAAAATATTATAAGTAATACCTCTTGTCTGAAAAAGGGAAATATGTGTGGAAACAAATAGATAGATTGAGGTTTATTGATGGAAACTTGTGCTCCAAATATGATGTATCCTGGTGCTTTAATGAATCTGGTTGCTTTAAGGCTGCTAATCATCTTCCTTTGCAATGTACTTGTAATGATAATGAAATATTGTCTTCTTATGCTAAAGGATACTATAATTATAATGATGTGGAAGGAATTGAAGAATTTGTTGCTTTTAAGGGTGCTTATGAGATTGCTTCTTTGCTTGAAAATGTTGATGATGCTACTTACAAATCTAAAAGTTTTGCTATACTTAAATATTGCATGGATAATTACAAGGATGATAATGCTTATATTACTGAATATCTTATGGGTTTATCTCCCCCAGAAGAAGAGATTGTTGCCTTGCAGGAAATCGTGGAAGAAGAAATTGCTGAAACTGAAAACTCATTGGATGAAAAAGAGTTAGAGTTTGACGAACAAAAGGAGGAAGAATGGAGTAGCTACCCATGCTCACCTTCTAATGATAGTAACTCCTCAACTCGTACATTATTTGATTGCCCTCCATTCTTACCAAAGGAGGATGCATGCTATGTTCTAATGTTAAAACTGATACTTGCTATGCTTATGGGTATGATGTCCCTATGAATGAAACTTGTGAAAATGATTATGCTACTGTTATTTATGATAATCCTCTATTTGTTCCTACTATTGATATGCATGATAATGAGGAGTGTTGCTTAGAATTTTTTTATGATAAAGCTCTAGATGATGGTCCTATGTTGCTTGATGATATTAATTGTGCTACTATTGAAAATGGGATTGGAGAGGTTTTTAGTTTAGTTAAATGGAGTCCCATACCTCTTGAGAGTGATCATTCATCTTGTTATAAAATTGTTAAAAGTGGGATTGGAGAGATCATGACTTTAATTAATTTTGATCCCACTAGTTTGAAGCTTGATAAAAATTATATGTTCGTAGGTCATGAAAAGCATGCTTTATGTGATAATTATATTGTTGAGTTTGTTCATGATGCTACTGAAAATTATTATGAGAGAGGGAAATATGGTTGTAGAAATTTTCATGTCACTAAAACACCTCTCTTTGTGTTGAAATTTTGAAACTGCTCTTGTTTTACCTTCCTATGCTTGTCACTTTGTTCTTCATGGATTTATTTGTTTACAAGATTCCTATGCATAGGAAGAGGGTTAGACTTAAATGTGTTTCATATTTTCTTCTTGATGCTCTCTTTGTGTTTCAACTCTTATTCTTATGAGAGCATCATTAAAATTATCATGCCTAGCTAAAAGGCGTTAAACAAAAGCGCTTATGGGAGGCAACCCATTTTTACCTTCTATTTATTTTTGGTTTGTTCTTGTTTTGGGTGATGTTACTTCTGTAACATCTCCCTTGTATCTTTTTGTTTTGGTTTTTGGTGCCAAGAATAGCCTCTAAAGAGAGGGAGACTAATTTGTGAGTTTGCTATCGAGAAACAGATTTATGTTCTTCACTGTTCGAAAATCCAAAAAATCACAGAGCGTCATCTGTGGCTGAAATTTTTTGACGGGAAGAGTCATGCTTTTGTCTACCTTTTTCTAGTTTTAAGTTTTCTGATTTAAGGTCTAGAAGTGCCCCGAATTTTTTTATCTTTATAGTCTGTTCTGTTTTTGACAGATTCTATCCTTAGTTTTGCATTGCTTCTTTCACGGGCAAAGTGAGGTTCTTTTGAGATCTCGAGCTTCACTTAGATCTTGGTGACAGTAGCTAATGTTTTAGAAAATAAGTTCATGATATGTGCTTTGGAACTGAAGTAAGATATTGTTTTTGTGGACTAACCCCTCTAATAAAGTTGCTATAAGTTTTGCGTGAAGGAAGTTTTCAAGTATCCAATTGCGAGGTGATGAAGGAAGATCGAGAAGTAACAAAAGCCTAAGCTTGGGGAGGCTCCCCATGGACCCTCCTCTGAAATATTCAAGAAGTCACAAGCGTCTAAGCTTGGGGATGCCCAAGGCATCCCCTTCTTCATCGACAATCATCAGTTTCTCTCATGGTACTATATTTTTATTCCTTTACACATTATGTGCTGTTCTTGGAGCGTCAGTTTGTTTTTACTTTCAGTTTGTTTGTGTTTTGTTCTCTGGTCATATCAATGTTGGATCCTATTATTCTTGTTTGGGAGAGAGACACGCTCCGCTTTTTCGTAGAATACTCTTGTGCTTCACTTATATATGTTGAGTATTCGGTTTTCGTTATTTTTAGCTTCTAGCTCTTGTTTTTCACGTATCTCTTGTTCAGAGCTATTAGTTCTTTTTATAGAAAGTACTCTCTTGCTTCACTTATATTTGTTTGGAGAGTTGATTGATGTTTGGTTGAAAAGAAATTATCATGTAGGAAGTGAGAAAAGTGCTTGCATAATCTTGTAGATCTTTGTCTTGAATCTTTGATACTTGTCAATTGTTTAGAGATATGAAATAGATTAATACTTAAACTTGTGGATGATTTAGTAAGAATAGATTAGTAAAGAATTACCGTAAGAATTTAAAATTGTGATGCTTGTCCTGCTTGGTAGTTCTCAAAGTCTAGATATTCTTTTGCAAAGAGTTGGTTTGGCTAACAAGGTAGATGGTGTGAAGTCTAGTGGTTATGCATGATATATATCTGTAGTCATTCATCGAACCAAGTTGTTGTTATGTGTTTGCTTAATATCCCGCTAAGCCCAAAAATTATGTACTAAGAGAGAATACTTCTCGTGCATCCAACTCCCTGAGCCAAAAATATTTGCCATTTGTGTCCACCATACCTACCTACATGTGGTATTTCCCTGCCACTCTAAGTAATTTTTTCATGTGCTATCTTTAAAATATTCAAAATTCTCCTTTTTTGTGCCCTTGTTTTTAAGCTCATGAGGAAGCAGTAAGAAGTTGGTTATAACTTGTGATAGGCAAGGTCATTTCCCCCCTTTCACCCGGTGTTGATGGTTTACATCCTCACTTGAATCAACCCGAGAGCGGCTTAAGCAAAATATAAATATAACTCACCCGGTGTTGATGCTTTCACATCACTTTCGTTACTATTGCTTTCCCAGGTGTGGTGGAATTGACAACTCCGCTGCTAAGACTTATAAGTATTCTTTGGCTCCCCTTGTGTCGAATCAATAAATTTGGGTTATACTTCCCTCAAAAACTGTTGTGATCCTCTACACTTGTGGGTCATCATTAGGCGATATGCTTTGAAATCTTTGTCAATAATTATAATAGATAAAACATAATAATATACACATACACTCAATTGTAGGCATGCGGGGGCTTTTTGTCCTATTGTTTATTTTGCATTTGACGTGGTATTAATTTAGTATCTAGTTAAAAGAAATATCTCAGAAAAGGAAAAATCGCAGGTGTGATATATTTTCAATGATATTCAACCATATATGTGAAAAGTTTGAAAATTGTATGTTGAGCAACACAGAAAAGTGAAAATTTGGGGAAGGGGAAACAGGCTATTTCCCCTTTGTAACAACACAATTTTTTCTAGCTCGGAATATATTTTTTTGCACCGAAAATTTACATATTCGTAGAAAACTTGTGTATGTATCCGACGATTTTTTTTTGAACCTTTTTAATCACAAATTTTAAAATTTTCGTTTTTTTTGTACCCGAGGACCAGTTATGAAGCTTGTCCCCTCCTTATTTGCTAGCCAAAATATCAGTACAAACATTTAGCCCGTGCAGAGCATTACATAAGATCGGACTCATGGGGCAAGAGCCATACTCCAGATTGCTGAAGATAATAGTTCATGAAACATTGTGATGAATCCAAGCAGTTCTCCAAGTCTCTTCTCTGCGGATATACTATAACTGTATTTTCCCCATGTTGTACCATTCCAATTTGTTCAAGAGGAGAGTGGGCCTGCTCTGCCACCCTATTTTTCTGTTTTCAGTATCTTCAGAGTTAGTTAAGGGCCTGAACAGCCTGTGGCTGGTTATCTGACAGAAAGAGGGGTCGCTGAATGTTGAGTTTGTGAGCGGATGCTACAATTGCGGGCTCGCTCGGCCACGGGTGCGCCGTCATTCTGCTTGTCCCGCGTGTCTCCCCTCGGGCGGGCGTTGAGATTGAGTTGGTTGGGGCGTGCCTTGCCAACCTCCCCCTCCTGGGCAGTTGTGACCGGCGAGTGATCTCTCTTGTGGGCTCACCCGAGTTCCGTGTCGGAGTCGTCTACCAAGCTCTCCACGCCTCTGGATGTATTGTGCCGTTCCAGAACGAGAACTGGGGCTGTTTTGCGCCACCTAAGGTGCAGGTGTTGTTTTGGATCCTGAGGCATGGGAAGACTAGGACGCGCGCCCATCTTCACCACATCGACTTTGTTGCTTCAGCCATCTGTCCCTTCTACCCTGCCCCCGAAGACACTGGGCATCTTTTCGTCCGGTGTCCCAGATTGATAGGAGTTTTTGCGGCCGTGGCCCCCCGCCTTTGTCTCTCGGCCGAGGCGGACAAACCCATCTTGTTAGATGCCCTCCCGAGGGCCCTCCCTCGGCTTCATGACGCGGCTCGCAATATTGTGGTGCTGGCCCTCCTATGGACGATCTGGAAGACCAGGAATCGGATGGTGTTCGACGTCGAGAGGGTTCCCACTTCTCAGTTTCTGATCATGTTGGTTGGTCATTTGCGACTCTGGGTGGTACGTGCGCCGCGGAAGGTCGACACTGATCCTCTCCTCGCCTGGTGTGATAGCCTCATCCCCCTGTTTAGCGGATTGCCTCTTTGTTAGTTGGCGGATGTCTCTTCTCCCACCCCCCGTGTACCTCTCTGCGAGTGGCATGTCGCTCCCTACCCCCCCTCCCCGATGTGCCCGCTGTGCCTTTTGGCACCCCCCTGTAAAACGTTTTTTGTGGAATGAAAAGTTCAGGTGGGCAGATCGCCCCCGTTGTTTCCTAAAAAAAAAGTTTGTGAGCGGTGTATGCGCCTTGAAATAGGGCATGAGCTTCAGAATCGGCAGTAGTAGAAGCTGAAGGGTCAAGAGTTACCTGTATATGGACTATGGTGTTGTTCCAGAGAATAGGGGAGAGATAAATTGAGAAGTGCAGGCCGCCGAAAAGTTTAAACCACCTTCCCTCGCGTGAATAATATATAGATCAGAAATCATGTAAGCATTGCCATATTCAGCGAAAAGCCGAAAACTCTCACGTGTAGCTCTGCAAAGGTTGCTGTTATTATATAGTGACTAATATAGCCGAAAAGTCGATTTGGAGCCTTTTCTATTTTTCTAAATCCACATTTAATTTCTAAAAATTTCAGAATACACTCCT
The DNA here is from genome assembly GCA_012064385.1 of Puccinellia tenuiflora. Classification (NCBI taxonomy): domain Eukaryota; kingdom Viridiplantae; phylum Streptophyta; class Magnoliopsida; order Poales; family Poaceae; genus Puccinellia; species Puccinellia tenuiflora. The sequence continues at coordinate 2,023,412 of QRDG01000096.1, forward strand.
AGATAGTTGTATTCCTGCCTACACAAAAAATGACGAATTCTGACAAATCTGAAATTCATCGAATTTGGCACTGTTCACCAACTCAGATTTTCAGAAATTTGTCATTTTTACACAGCTCAAAATACAACATATTTCACATTGGTTTTTTTTGTACATTTGTATAAATAATCATTGTCTACGTCTACAATGTATTTCAGAATTGCTTGAAACATAAAATATCATTTTTGATTTTTTTTCAAAAAAAGGCACCATGGACCCCGCCCTCCAAAACACATATAGCACCTTTTAGCATTGTAGCTACGACCGCAGAGTTTTATTCGAGCGATCCACCAAGCGGGTAGAGGTCCTCTGGTGGCGGCGGTGGCACAAGAGATGATGTTGGCGAGGGGAAGCACTAGGGAGGCGGGTCTAGGACGCGGGGGTGTCATCTTGGGCAGCTGCTGTGCCGAGGAATATGGTGGCGGGGCAGGGCCGACACCATTCGAGGTCTCCAATTGCTACGTGATGATATTCATATGCTCCATAGCTTCAATCTCGATTTTTTCCCGCCATCGTAAAATGGACGTGACACCAAATTGGGAAATCTACTACTAGACATAACCGGAATTATTGGAAAAAAGATAAACGTAAACGATAATATCCTCCTCTGGTTTATCGAGAGGGGTCGGCCCCTTTATATAGTATGGAAGACTTGACCAACAAGTTAGGAAATCTATTTCTCTGATAGTACGATGTCTAAACTAGCAAAGTTGTTCAATCATACCAAGACAATTGGAAAGGAGCCGCCACATGCAGGCTAGAAATTTTGGCGATGACAATTTTGTTTCTCCAAAAATGTGTTTTATGCTCTCTAACTTTTAATTGCCTTTCACACATAGCATCATCAATGCCATTGTTGGTTCAGTCGGCGAAATTTTATCGTAGGTAGTTTAGGTAGAGCAGAAAATGATTAGTGCATGATTCATCGAAGCATCTTGGGCTTAAATATTTTTTTCGGAAAAAGTCGTATAGGCACCATCCTCCTTTTTCCAGGCTCGAAGAGGCAGCCAAAAAAAAAGCCAAGCAGCCCCTGGGCTGGGCTGACGTGGCACCGCATCGCATCGCCGTACATAACGGAACAAACAGCAACGCCCATCTCCATCTTCTTCCTCCTCCTCCCCCCAAACGGCCAAACCCTAGGCCATTCCCCCTCCGATCCCGGCCGCCATGTCCGCCGCGCACCTCCTCCGCCACTCCCGCAAGGTCCGTCCCCTCCCTCGCCCTCTCTTTCCGGCCTCTCCAGTCTCCCCGATCCGATCCGCGCTCTCGAGTTCCCGTTACGCAATTGCGCCAACCGCAATGCCGATTCCTTGGTGGATTACTCTGGGTCTCCGCGCCAGCAGGGGTAGTAGCACTTAGGCGCGGTACGGGGCGGCGCTGTTCCGATCGGGAGGGAGATCGCGGCTTAGCTTGGGCATCGCGCGCCACGACAGGGCCTGGCGAATTTGGGGAGCGAGATTTGTTTCTATTCCGTGGTCGTCGTCGTCCTTGCGCAAATTCTGCAAGCATGGATCGGACGATTAATTTCCAAACTTGAGTAGGGCACCAGGACAATTTTCAGAAGATTATTTTCTTCCGAACTGCTGACTAGTACTCTTGAACCCACGGTGCTCCTTCCATTTCCCTTGTTCGTACAAAACGCACCTGCTCATGTGACATGCGTGGGCTGCTTCACCGCACACACCTGAATTAGTCAATGCCCCTGTCACATTGTAGCTAGTAACTGCTTCTAATCATGTGGATACATACCTGACATCTAGTTATTTGTTGCTACATTGAGTTGTGGATACCCCATTGGCTGACACTCCATGGCTCTGCTGTCTTCTTTTGATTTTACAGCTGCGGAGCTTGCGGAATGTTGTAGATTGTGAGCGTTCTGGCCTTGCGCGCTACTTCTCTACTGGTTCTGGATCTTTTGCCGTAAAAGAGAATGGTACCTTGTCTTTCTGTCTTCCCTTTTGCCATTTTATCTTAATGATTATTCTCGAGCATTGCTATGCGTCTGAAATCCATTTTAGAATTAAGATGGAGATGCCCCGCCAAACAATTTACCGCTACCGTGCTTAATGATGCAATTGCACCATCTGTGCCTCTTTTTTCTCAGTCGGCTTGTCGGTATAACAAACAATAATTGCCAATTTACAGGTGTCTAGTACATATACATCTAAACATTGACATAGTTGGTTGTTATGCTTACATTTCTACAAACGAAAGATGACAATGTAGATTTTAATTAAATGTGTCTTTTACTCTTTTTTGTTTCTCCTCTGCACTCTTCTACTCCCACCAAACATGTATCAGACTTTCAGCTTACTGAGTTAACACTGTTATTTTTATGTCAAGATGTGATTTGTCATCTATCTAGTTTAGATGTGCCCCTACTGTTTGAGTGCAGGAAGTAGCTACTCTTACTTTTCTTAGACTTCACGTACACGTAGAGAAGTATATGTCATGAAGATCTAATTCAATGTTTCTGATTTTTTTCTTCAGGTGTTGAGAAAAGAATTGGAGGCGCCAGATTCTCTCAGTACAAGCAACCTGGGAATAACCTTGAGACCTGCAAGGTTACGTCCTTGTAAAATCTTCTCCTTAATTGGAATTCATAGGATGTTGTCCTGATTTTCTAATTTTTCGTTTTATGCTTTCAGGTGTCAGTAGGAGGAGTAAATGCAAGCTCCACTTTCAGAGGAACACTCACCAACCGTATCCCAAGTGGTGTTACTGGCCTCAATGGTTCATTATCATGGTATAGTGTGATTTTTCTGTTATGCCGGTGCTACCTTATGTTTCTGTATAGGAATGCAAGAAAGGATAACCACCTTTGAAAGCGGAGAATGTGAACTAGATATATTTGGCAATCGAATCCTCCTTAATGACTAATATAAACCTTGAAAATATAAAAACCCACCATATCTTGCAAAAGTCCCTTGGAACTATCCCTTGCGACTTCTCTGTCATATACACGAATAGTTGTCTGCTACCTCTGTTCCATAATATAAGAGTATTGCATTGTATTAAAAGTTTCTAATTCAGGTGATGGTTGGAGTTCTTGTTGTTTTCTGTTTACAATGATTTCTATTAGAAATATTTGATGGCTGTACTCTTTCCTTTAGTTACAAGAATAATGATCTGAAGGTGTTTTGTCTTTTTTTAGTGGGCGAGTCACCTCAGCAAGGTCTTTCTCAAGTAGTGCAGGTACTCTCCCTCTTGGATGTTTGTATATGCCCTTGAAAATAAAGAACTTTATTCAATGACCAGAAATTGTTAATATGTAAAACAGCTTGGTCTCTTTTTTTTTTTTTTGGTTGATCGCTCCTTATGTTCATATCTAAGCATTACAACATAGTAGGATTTTTGTTCACATCTATTTCTATGTAAAATTTCAGGGTAGCTCTCTTTTGTGCCATATCTAAGCATTTTTTTTTTTTTGCTTTGCTACAATTTTCTTAGTATCTGAATTCTGGCTCTCATATCTTCACTGTCATTTTGCTTCCTGTATCAAAATTCTCCAAGAACTCACAAGGTCACATGTTAGATGTCTTAACATACCTGCGCTTATTGCAGACCTACCACCACATCAGGAAATTGGGATGCCATCGCTGTCTCCTACAATGACTGAGGTATTTGTTACCCAAAGTTATTAGTATGAATATAAGAATTGGAGAACTGCAGTCTGCCTCTGTCTGAAAGTTACATATAGTACAACATGATACTTGTATTCTCTCCAGGGTAACATTTACAAGTGGGCGAAGAAGGAAGGTGACAAAGTCTCACCTGGTGAAGTTCTGTGCGAGGTTGAAACGGTAAGATTTTTCATCTGTAATGTTAGGTTTGATATTTTCAGTAAGTATTTTCTTACAGTTGCAGGAGGAGCTAAATAGTATTTGGATGATTTTTTTCTGATTAGGATAAAGCCACGGTAGAGATGGAGAGTATGGAAGACGGCTATCTTGCTAAGATTGTTCAGGGTGATGGTGCCAAAGAGATTAAAGTTGGCGAGGTATATATTTACTGTCCAAACAACATATAATTTTTTACACATTATTTCATATCAGTCATAATGCCTGTATGTTTTACTGACACAATCTTGGTTGCATTGTGTGGCCTATCCTGCCCCTTAGATCATCTGTGTGACCGTGGAAGAAGAGGGTGACATCGAGAAGTTTAAAGATTATAAACCTTCGTCTTCAGATGCGCCCGCAGCTCCTTCCGAATCAAAGGCTAAATCTGAACCTGCAGAGCCAAAGGCGGAGGAGAAAGTGCCTGCCAAGGCTCCTGAGCCAAAGGCCCCAAAGACTGAAGAAGCTTCTCGATCTGGCGATAGAATATTCTCCAGCCCCCTTGCAAGAAAATTAGCAGAAGATAACAATGTAAGTCTTTATTTAAGCTAGTCTAGATGCTGCTGGGACTCGTGCAATGCAGTCAAATCAATACATGAACGTGTTCTCTCAAACAGGTCCCACTGTCAAGTGTAAAAGGCACTGGTCCTGATGGCCGTATTCTGAAGGCAGACATTGAAGATTACTTGGGTATGCTTTTTTCTCTTCTGATTGCATCCTTAGATTGATGAAGGTTGCTTGATGTAATCTAGTCTTTCCTGCATGTAGAAACTTAGTTTATACTTACTGATTGAGTAAAAGCTTCAGTGCTGACCATTAGACTAACTGATATTTAACCAGATCTCCTTCTGGCTATGCAAGTGCTAACGTGAATGTCAATGTTGGGTTGGATGTTTTGTTTTCTGGTTGCAAATACCTGCCATTGGTTGTTGACATGCTTGGTAGTGTTTTTTTGTTAGATGTGAATTTCTAGAGCTCTTGAGAATTGATGTCATTTGACACATTTAACTGCACATGCATATGTTCTGAGATATTATGTTTCTATCTGCATGCCAAATTAGGTTATTCTAGTTATGTGGAAGACAATCTACTACTCTCTGACGCTTTCACACTATGCTGCCTTTTGCAGCCACATTACATTCATTTCAATCTTGATAATGTAATTGCAACATGACCCATGCATTTCATTTTATGCTTGCCTAGAAAATAGAAATCCTTAGAGCTGGGTTTTTTCTCCAAGAGAGTACATGTAAAGAATGGCTATGCTGCATGATTACATGTTTCCTACCATCTGCTAATCATTTGAATGCCCCAAATGGAAGCGGAGTGGGTGGGTGGGTGAGATTTGTTTTGAGGAAGAGGTTAAAATGAATTGTTGATAAAAGTTGTGCCAGCCATATCCATACCCATTTTAAATCCTAGATGCCTAGTATTTTCCTATCTCTTTTTTTGTGTCTGCCTGTGTTTCCTTGTATCTTTGAATCAGCCTCTTTGCATAAAATCAAGGCAAAGGCTGCCTAGAAATTCTCTTCCCCATCCCCCCACAATGTGTGCGAGCTTCTGGCACTGGATACGCCCTGTGTTTCCCCGTATCCATGCACAGTATCAACCCATAAATTTCAACAGATTTTCAGATTTTTTTTTGCCTTCTCGTGATATTAATTCCTTTGACTGATGTTCAAGCTTTACAGCTGAAAATTATTTGTAGTCTGGTTCACATTGTGCTTTACCGCTCAGTATGGTGATCACATACGTAATCATGCATGTTTTATGCTTCATATTGTGTGATACATGCTGCCTGGATCCATATCAATGTAGTAGTCTAATCTGACCTCTACCAGGTTTTATTCTCATATAAAATCAACCCAATGCTTACCTATGTGCTGTTATTAGTTCTGTTTCCTTTTTTTGTTTCATTGCATTAGTTCTCTACTTCAAAATCTGTGCACCTGGAATTACCTATTATTTGCGCTCTATTTCCTTCAAAATCTGTGCATGTACTACATGATAACATTTTTATCAGCATTCTAGTGAGACCCAAGTGAAAAGATTCTGCAGTGTGCTTGAGACTGCCAAAGTTCTTAGTGCATGCAGCTCATTATGCCTTGCATGATTTGGCTTGTGCTTTTCTTTTATCCATGTGAATCAGATGGAATCCAACCAGCGTCTAATGATTATTTTTGCTTAACAAAGCTTCTGCAGCCAAGGGTGGCAAGAGCGAGTCTTTTGCAGCTTCAGGATTAGATTACACTGATATTCCCAACGCTCAAATAAGAAAGGTATGTTTCAACAGTGAAGATCGTTGCGAGACCTTCTTTTCGGTTGATCTTATCTGCCTTGTAGTGTTTCAAAAAACTCATGTTCTTTTCAGGTTACTGCGAACCGCCTCTTAGCCTCGAAACAAACCATCCCACATTACTACTTGACAGTTGACACCCGCGTCGATAATCTTATCAAGTATGTTTCAGGCCTGATTTTGTTAACATGCAATGGTTCACTCTAGTACTGCGGGCGCCTACATCACTTTTGTCTAAAGAAGAGTTCCTCATTTTGTTCTGATGCAGGTTGCGAGGGGAATTGAACCCACTGCAGGAAGCTTCTGGTGGAAAGAAGATATCTATTAATGACCTTGTTATAAAGGTAATCATTTTTCATCCTCTTATGCCTTTATGGTGCTTCTCACATGTACATTGTTTCTCTTGTAGGTTCATATTTAGTTCCTGTGGAGTCTGTGAACCCCAGTTCTTAATTTACCTTTATGTTTTGCGCAGGCTGCAGCATTGGCTCTTCGAAAGGTCCCCCAGTGTAACAGTTCTTGGATGAATGATTTTATTCGCCAGTAAGTTCCTGGTAGCATTTATACCCAGCAGTTCAATTGTATTGGCAAGAAATGTGATATGACAAATCTACTCTGCATGCAGATACAACAACGTGAACATAAATGTAGCTGTACAAACTGAGCATGGATTGTTTGTTCCAGTTGTTAGGGTAAGTTGGTCTAGACTAGGTCAATAGAATTTTATCGTCCCTGTTCTAACTTCGTCTAATGTTGCAGGATGCAGACAAGAAGGGACTTGGTACAATTGGTGAGGAGGTGAAGCAATTGGCTCAAAGAGCGAGGGATAACAGCTTAAAACCACAAGATTACGAGGTATGCATTGGATAGTAGATGGTAAGTGTGAAATCAACATCATTTGTCCTTTGACGTTTTTTGTTATATCTTTCAGGGTGGCACGTTCACAGTATCAAACTTGGGAGGTCCTTTTGGAATTAAACAATTCTGTGCTATCATAAATCCTCCTCAGTCGGCAATCTTGGCAATTGGTTCTGGTAAGAACTCGTGTTACACTTCACCATGTATTGCTAATAAGTTGCTCCATAGGTTTTCTGCATTTATCATGACATTGGTTTGACAAACTTATTTTCAAGTCGCCCCGACCTGTTATTGAAATCTGCTTTGCTTCGATCCAGACAATACTGCATGATCTTTACTTCTGTATCCTATTCATTGCTTCTGTGTAACCCTCATTTAGTTTTGTAGGCAGGACTTGCACATTGTGTTTTAAGGTCGTGTGCTGTTTGTTTCTGTATCATACTTTGTAGTATAAGTTGATACAGCTTCTGCTATTAGATCGATTCAGCTTGTGATATCCTCTGCGTTCTCCACAGGGAGACAATGTTTACTTACCGTTCTTTTCCTTTTGAGCAGCTGAGAAGAGGGTGATACCGGGCAGTGCGGATGGCCAGTATGAGTTCGGTTCCTACATGTCAGTAACAATGAGCTGTGATCACAGGGTTATTGATGGTATGCTCTTAATCCTTGCTGACTGAATGTTGACTCCCTGAATGCGCAGGGTGACAAATGAACCTTTGTTGACACATTTTCTGTCTTGTAGGTGCAATTGGTGCGGAATTCCTGAAAGCGTTCAAGGGCTACATCGAGAACCCGACGACAATGTTGCTGTAAAGTTAGGAGGATGAAACTATTCTTGTCAAGTTTGATGAATAATGCACAGAATGGTGCTGTCTCGTTTTACTGGCACGGTCTCGTGGGACCTGGAACCAAAGAACCCAGAGCAGCAAACACACAGGATGGCCTGATTTTTGGATGGGGACGTTTTCTGTTCGTTCTCCCTTGTGTTTCTTCCCAAAGATGCGCTGCGAATTAGGTTCTGACTTACCATGATGCCCTGTTGAGCTCATTTTTGTGTGGGTTTTGTGCCACTGAGAAACTCTTGATTGTAGGATTTGCCATTTTGCTATATATACGCAAACATAACCAAGAGGCTCAGAAAATAGTCGGAATAAAGAATATATCCTGCACGAAACATCAGCTTTTGGTTCCTCGCTGCTGTGGGACAGTAACTGATTTAAACTGTCTTTTTTGTTGTTAGGTGTGGAGGTTCTTTTCCTTGTTTGTTCCCAAAAATCGAATTATCTTGCATGTTTTGTTTTGCCATAACAATCCAGAATCGTCATATTGGGTTTCCAAACTCACTTGGAGCAAAGTACAATAGGTACTAGTCAGTAGGGTACAAGCTGTTTCACATGGGCAAAATCCTAGCTGAGGGGAGAGAAGGCAGGAGAGAGAATGGAACTGTCGCTCGGCTACAGCACAGGAAGCGGGAAACTACAGCTCGCTTGTAGCGGCATTCGAATTCAAACGCTGGAGCTGTCGCTTGCATTGCAGCCGCATGTTAGCGCTAGAGCGTTGTGTAACTTTTGGGCCTTGCATTCAAGCCCAGCAAGCGGCTTATGCTGGCCTACTTTGTTTGGTTTCAAGTTGGATTAAGTATATATTTCACCCCCAAATGTCACACATTGGACACAATTCACCCCAAACTTAAAATTGGGAGTTTTGAAACCCTCAAATCCACAAAACCGGATAAATCACCCCCTAAGCTGGTTTTGGACAATCTGGGTGGTTTTTTGCTGCTGACGTGGCGATGACATGGCGAAGCTGCCGTTATGTGCTTAACAGAGCCGTTAGCCCTTGCGCCTGGCCCACCTGTCATTGTCTTTGCACTTGGGCCCACCTGTCATAGCGGTGGGAGTTATCTTCTTCCCCATCGCGCGTCGCTCTTCCTCTCTGCTCTTCCTAACGCTGACGAACCCTAGCTCTCTGCGCCACTGTCGCCGCAGCCCTCCGCGCACCGCCCCGCGCACCGCCCCGACGTAGATCTGTTGCGCCTTCGTGGAATCGTCGCCATGTCCGCGGCCAGCTCGAGCTGCAGTGCGCTCCGCCGCCGGGGTACCTACGTCCCTCTGATTCCCTGCCCTGATTGCGGCAGGACGGTGCATCGAGGGGTGTCGGGGACGCCTGAGCACCCTGGCTGGGTCTACTACAAGTGTCACCGCCACGGGGTAGGTCTTCGACTTAACCCTTTTCTGAAATTTCCATGCTTTGCTCTTTCTGAATCCACGGCTCTGAAGCAAATCCTCTCAGTTTGCATGCTTTGCTCCACCTTCTGAATCCAATACTGTGAATGAAATATAGGTTGAAATTTTTAGTAGACACATTTGTTGACAGCAAATTTTGTTTCTTTTGTTGTTTCAAATGGACAGCATGGTTGTGATTTCTGGCATTGGGAACTTGAATATGTTGTGTATTTGGTTGAGCACGAGCACTTGCAAGGTGAAGATGCTGCTGTGGGCGCAATGGCTTGGGCTGAAGAAAGGAGGGAGAACCTGGAGCTGGTACAGGCTGAGAAGAAAGCAACAGGGGATGCAGGAGATGGAGCAAGGCATGTGATGCTGGTGAAGAACATCACTGCAGTGGCAGATGCAGTGAAGGAAGTTGTGATGCTTGTGAAGATTGCAATTGGGCTCATGTGTGTGATGTTTGCCATTGGAATGTTGAAGAACTGATGTAGTTGAAGTGCAGAAACAAGTTGATCTAGTTGAGTAGTTGGTACCTAGACTTGTAGTTGATCTATTTTGTGAGCAAATTAGCTATGTACTCATGAGTGCAATGGTTGGCAGTGTAATGGGTGCAGTGTAGTGGCAGTGTAGTTGATCTATTCTGTGAACAAGTTATGAATGTAACTGTCAGTGCAAGTTATTGCAGCTACCTATCTATGTAATGAACAAGTTTATCTAGTTGTTGGCATGTGAACAAGTGCACTCTAAATTTATTATGGCATTTCAGAAGATGTATCTGACAGTTGCTCAAGAGAAAACATATGAAATTCCAGATCAATTTAGTGTTCGATAGATAGCTCAATGTTTACTAGATAGCTCAATGGTTATCCAGAATAGCTATTACAAAAATATTACAAAAGCACATCTCCATAGTGACTACTTCTTTGTTGTGGATTGTTGAACTGCTTTTGCAGCCTTGTAAGCAGCAAGACTGAAGCTGGTGTGCTGTGGAGCAACAAATGCAGACCTAGGAGTTTCAGGCTTGTATTTGGTGAAGCTTTTCTGATGTGAACTAGTTGTAGTTGCTCTTGGTGTAACAAATGGTTGACACAGGTTCACAATTTTCCTGTTATCCAGCTGGCTTGACACATGTTGGGAGCTGGGCTGGGAGCTGGGCTGGGAGCTTGGCTGGGAGCTTGGCTGGGAGCTTGGCTTGGTGGTTGGTTGTGAGCTCCTCCCAGGTATCTTCAGCCCTGTAGGCTTTGTTCTTAATGCCTTGGTTGCTGCATCTTCGTAGACAGCAATATTCTTTCCTTTCCTTTCTTTTGCAGCAGAAGCAGCTGCTGCTGCATCAGCATTAGCCTGTGACAGCTGCAAGTGTAGGTTGGAAATTAGGGCAAGTGTAGGTTGCAAAATATTGCAAGTATAGGTTGCAAAATAGTGTAGGTGTAGAAAATTAGAACAACTACATGAAATTCAGTACCTTTGCTCTCTTCCCAGCTTCTTCATTCTGAGCTTCCTTCTTTTGCTTCTTCCTTTTCCTGGTCCTATCTCTGACTATATGTGCATTGCCATGGTGCTTAGCAACAGGATTGTTTGTGCAACTGGTCATGTTGTGTCCCTTTCTCTGACAGTTGCTGCAAGTAATTTTAATGCCAGCCCTGCTCAACTTTGTGCCCTTGGGTCCTTCATCTGGTCCTCTTCTCCTTTCAGTCTTGGGCCTTCCAGGGAGTTTAATGAAACCAGGTGGTTTAGGTTTAGGTTGATCAGCTGTTGGCCAGCTCTCTTCACCTTCCATTGGCTCCAAGCAATGATCATAAATCCTATTGTACACCTTAATAGAATAGCATTCAGCAATGAAGTCATCTAACTTCTTTGAAGAAGCATAAATTGCACTGACTGCATGACAACAGGGAAGGCCAGAGAGTTGGAAGTATCTGCAGGTACATGTTCTTCTTTCCAGGTTTACAGTGAACCTGTATTTCTGGTACTCCTGCACCTCAAACCCTTCTTTGCCATTCCAAAGCACTTCACAGTTGGTAGATCTTGAGATGTTCTGCTTTAGTTTTCTGAATATGTTTGGACAGATAGTCCCTTGCCATTTTGCTGCCTTCCCTCTGTTTTGTTGAACCCTGACTAGCATCTTGCACCTTATCCATTCAAGCATAGACACAACAGGTAAATATCTTGATTCTATGATGTAGTTATTAAAGCACTCACACATGTTATTGTCAACAGAGTCACAATTAGCTCCAATTTCCATGAATGCCCACTCTACCCAACTGAATATGGTAAACATTCTTAGCATGCTCCAGCAATTCATTATAGCACAGAGTATCCCTGCTGATATTAACTGAATACACTTCCTGATCGCCCACATAATCAACACTGCAGCCATCCCTCACAAAGCAACCCATACAATGTAAATTGACAGGAAACCAGTCCAGTCGGTCTGGAGGAGAACCTAAACACGAAAAGGTTCAAACTTTTAGTATAAAAAGTATGATCTTTGTTGTTAAAAACCTTCTAAGTATCATGGTAATCCATGCCAACTCGCACAAACATTTTAATTCATCACAGATTTCTGCCGTTAAGGTGGACAAGATCGACTTAAAACCCTGCACTTTAAACATCAGAACCATGGTCGGAGGAGGAACCAGAAGACACTAACCTTGATTGTCCATGTCTACGTGGCGTAGGAGCAGGTCACACGGCGCGCAGGTTGATGGCAGGTCGGCGGCGAACAGAGCAGACGACGGCGACGTCGGCGGAGCAGACCACGGAGAGGTCGGCAGAGCAGACCACGGAGAGGTTGACGGAGCACACCACGGAGAGGTGGGCGGAGCAGCCCACGATCTTTTCACGCCGACGGCGCGAAAGACCACCCGGCGGCGACGTCCATGCCGGGGTGTGCGCGGACGGACGGCGGCGCGGACGGGTGGCAAGAAAGCGAGGGAGACAGGGAAGGCAGGAAAAGAAAGCGATCGCTTTGAAGCTGCAGGTGGAAGGACTGAATTGCAAATTCGGAAAAGTACGGGGAAGTTTCTGTACAACTTGCGCTGTCTGAAAGCCCGACAAGGTCAAGCTCCTCTCCGCCGCGCCGCTGGTTGCCGCTCGACGCCATGACTGAAAATTGGCACCCTCTTCGCCGCGCCGACACGATGACAAGCTCAAGCTCGACGCCGCGCTGCTCACCGCCTCCACCCCTGAGCTCAGCTGGGTCTTCCCTTCGCGACGTGAGTGCCTCTGTTCTCGGATAGGGTTTCTGCATTTGGGGGATTTTTTAACCACGAATCACTCTTCATCGCCTGTTGATAGATCACATATAGAGACAACGCGCCTGATTCTATCAGTGATCCCTACTTCCGCGGAATCGATGCCGCTGCACCTGTACTGTGCCGCATCCACAAGCTGAAGCCCGAATTGTTTGTTGCTTTCGAAGGAAACATGACAGGAAGGCGCTTCTACCTTTGTCCAATCAAGAATGTGAGTTCCACTCCGAGTTTGTACACACTAAAATCCACAAACTGAAATATTGAAACTCTGAACTTTCTGACTAATTGAACACCCACTGACATACTCAAAACCTGAATTTGTAGGAAGCTGAAAACTGTGGATTTGTAGGTTGGATGGATCCAGACTGGCATGGAGGTTTGCAAAATGCCCTAGCTAGGTTATGGGCTATGTATGAGGACAGTGAGAATCGTTTAATCAAAAGCAATCACCAAAATGCAAGTTTGCTCCACAATGTATATGAGCAGAAGACAGAGTTTGAGGCAGTCAAGAAAGAAAAGGATTTGTTGTTTGAGCAGTTGCAGGTGCTTAAAGATGTGAAGCAGCATGAGCAGCAAGAACTGGAGGAGGTCAAGAAAGACAGGGAGCAGTTGCTTGACCAGTTGCAGGTGCTTAAAGATGTGAGGCAGCATGAGCAGCAAGATCTGGAGGAGGTCAAGAAAGACAGGGAGCAGTTGCTTGACCAGTTGCAGGTGCTTAAAGATGTGAGGCAGCATGAGCAGCAAGAACTAGAGGAAGTCAAGACAGATAGGGCTCAGCTGATTGAGCAGTTGCAGATGCTTAAACATGTGAAGCAGGATCAACAAAAGGAAATGGATGAAGTCAAAAAAGATATGGCTCACTTGGCTGATGTCAGTGCAAAGTTGAAGGAGGAGAAGAAGAAGTTAGAGTATGCACTCCATGACCTTTGGAAATTCAGTAATGGGACCAAAGAAAAACTGAAAAAAATCAGGCAACTTTGTGATGAAGGAGAGTGTTGAGTTGAACCATTTTGAGATGATGTAATAATCATTTGATGTAATAATGATCTGGTGTTAAACTGTTGGCTTGGTCCTACTGGATTCTACTTAAATAGCATGATGTTCTAGTGTTAAACTGATTGAGCATATGGTTTCCATCCAGTGTTTAACTGGACCATATGGTTTGCATCCTGACCATATGGTCACACATTAACTAACAATTACTTGGACCATATGGTTTGCATCCTGACCATATGGTCACACATTAACTAACAATTTCTTGGACCATATGGTTTGCATCCTGACCATATGGTCACACATTAACTGAAAATAAGATAACAAATTGCAGGTTTGCATCATCCTCAAACTGAAACTATATCAGCCTGACAAACAAAGAGCAACTGACAAACTGAAACTGAAACATTGGACCATATGGTTTGCATCCTGACCATATGGTCACACATTAACTGAAAATAAGATAACAAATTGCAGGTTTGCATCATCCTCAAACTGAAACTATATCAGCCTGACAAACAAAGAGCAACTGACAAACTGAAACTGAAACATAAGAGATTCTTACATAACAATATAAGAGGTTCACAACCTGACCACAAGTCATTACATAAGAGGTTCACAACCTGACCACAAGTCATTACATAAGAACAAGTTCATCACATAACCTAACAAGCTTGTTACTTCCCAGCTCATTGCATCAAAAGCAACCAACCCTCATTACATAATAAGAAGCAACTATCCAACAGGCTTCTCACTTCCCAGTTAATTACACCAAAAGCAACCAACCCTGGTTCATTACATACTTCCCACTTCTAAAGCACTAAAGCAGACCATGAGCATCCAACAGGAGCCTGTGCTTGTTGGTTCCCAGTCCAAAAGCACCTGGCTCAATCTTGTCCACAACCACCTTGAAACCATGGAATGCGGAGCGCCGACACCAGAACATGACAATATCACCCTTCTCAAAAGTGGCATTCTTCACTACAGTCATCCAGTTTGAGGTCATGATGGCATGCTTAGTTCCTTTGGCAATCTTCATCTTCACTTCCTCAGTTACCTTGTTTTTGAGAAAGTGGACAACTATGGTGGTTGGAGTCTGTGAAAGGTGCTTGCTGAGGTACCTATTGGTGAACTCTTTGTTGAAGTACTGCAAAGAAATGGCAAACAAAATTCTATGTTAGTATGATCATACTCTACCTTAAATAGCAAAAAAGAGGAGGTGCCAGCACTTACCATCTTGCCTTTGCCCTGAACAACATGAGTCATCTGCAGGCTGCAAATGTACAATGGTGTCGTTGGTTCCTGTTCAGCACAAATGCTCTGAAGAAGTATAACTTGTTGAGGGGACAGTTCCACTCGATTGGCAAACATACAGAATTGATCAAAGCTGGAATGCCCCATAACACCTGGACCTACATTTCAGCAACACCATGTAAATAAAAATGCAAGGTAAACACACTAGCACAAGTATATTGAGTTAAAGGAAAACACAGTTGCACACCTCGGATAGTCATGCCTATGAAGGAATCTTCCTCAGAACCATCACTCTCAGAACCATCACTCTCAGAACCATCACTCTCAGAACCATCACTCTCAGAAGAATCACTCTCAGAAGAATCACTCTCAGAAGGATCACTTGCTGGAGAATGAGGCTCACTTTTTGGAGAAAGAGGCTCACTGTCCGAAGCATCAAGCACGATCAATGGCACCGTCTTCGGCTCCATTTTCACACTAGCAAAACAGGATCCAAATTAAAAATCAACACCTTCAACAACACAAAACCCTAACAGAATCCAAAAGCAGTAGCATTTGCAACTCCTCCATCCGAAACCCTATCATGAATCCTAAACCCTAACCCTAACCGAATCGAACTGCAAATCGAACCCTAACCCTAACCCTCAAACCCTAACCCCTATCATGAACACTAACCCTAACCCTAACCGAATCGAACTGAAAATCGACCCCTAACGCGCGCGGGCTATGAGGGCAACCACACCGCATCGACAGGGCTAGAGATGAGAAGGGTGAGATTCGCGATTAGGGATGAGGAGGCGAGATTTGGGGTGGAAAGGACTGGATCTTACCTCGTCACCATCCTCCGAGGCTAGAGATGAGGAGCCGCGACGGCGGCGACCTCTGCGGCGGTCGGTGACGGCTGCGGACGGCGCGGGCTCCCCGCCGGCGAGCTCGACGGTGAGTGGAGGCGGCGGTCGGGACGGGGATGAGTGGGAAGCGAGTGGGGACTGGGGAGTGGTCAACGCGAAAGAAATAGGGCACACAGCGGGAGAGAGTGACTGACAGGTGGGCCCCACCGCGCACTAACGCCGTCAGTTAGTCGCCATGTCAGCAAGCCAAGTCAGCACGCCTAAACAGCCCAAAATTGCCCAATACCACTCAAAGATTGTCCAAAACCACTAAAATTGAGTGGCAGGGGGTGATTTATCCGGTTTTGTGGATTTGAGGGTTTCAAAACTCCCAATTTTAAGTTTGGGGTGAATTGTGTCAATGTGTGACATTTGGGGGTGAAATATATACTTAATCCTTTTCCAAATGTTTTTCCACAGAATAATCGGAAGCGCAGGGTGGGTCCACGGAGGGCCGGCGTGAGGCGGGCAGCGGTCACGCTCTGGCGCACGCGCACACACACACTGTCGCTGTCTTTCCTGTGCGCAGCAGAGCAGCGGCTTCAGCCAGCAGGCGGCGTGGCTCGAAACTTGGGTTTCCCCGCCGGCGAGACGCTGGCCGAGCCCTAGCTCTAGCTCGCCGCACCGCAGCAGCCTTTACGCCGACGCAAGCAACAGCCTTCACCTCCCCTCTCCTCTTCCGCTTCTTCTTCTCCACGAGTGAGCAGCTAGCTACACATGTTGTGCAGTAGGACATGATGAGGGAGTGGGGTAGCTTCCTTCAATGGAGTGAGCAGTGGAGGAGTTGGTGCGAGCGAGGACTTCATTGAAGTCACGAGATTTCTTCTCCGGGATCGGTCCAACCCCGAAGGGGGAGGAGCATCATGGCAGCCTAGCAGGAAGGGATAGTACGACGAAAGGCATTGCTCTGGTTCTTACAATGCTCACTCCGGCCCGGCCGTGGCCAGCAGCGGCAGCGCCCGTCAGGTCATGTGGCTGGCGCTGCACTCACTGCGCTGCATCAAACCATGCCCAGTACTACCAACGTCCATCTTTCTCCGGTAGTATCCCGGCCAGCCATTGTTCTTCTCTTCACGGAGAGGCGGAGAGAGAGAGAGGGACAGAGTGACATTTTTAACATCCAGGAAAGCCGGACCTAGTTCTAACAATGTTTATCGCCCGGCCGGCCGGCCGCTGTCCGGTCCGAATCCACCACCGCTAGCTTGGGGTCTCGCGCCGCGTCTCCTCTCCTCTCCTAGATAGCAACAAAACAAAGCGCTCGTCACCCTTGTAACTTGGGCTCCCCCGGATTATGTTAGCAGCAGCCTAGTACCACCCATGCTGCTGTCCTCCTAGTCCGATTGTTTAAGCTAGCTACCACCCGTCTACTATCCAGCACAAAAGGAAATACACGATCGATCGAGCAGCCTCTCACAGGTCACAGGCCACAGAAATTTCCCAAAAAATTTAGTGCTGCTGCTGCTGCTGCTCCTCCGTGACACGGGAGCAGATGGTTGAAGATCACAATGACGGTATGGCGATTGGTGGATTTGCTCCTTCGCCGCCGTCACGCATCTCAAAAAGATGGCAGACATTTTTCGGATCGGTAGTTACCGGACGATTTGATTTCTGTTGGCAGAGATCAAAGATTTTGCTCCCTCTGTTTGCGGAGGGAATCATGGACGTCAGCGTCCGTCAGTCAACGTCGACCGGTTTGATGCCCCGGCCAACAGCTCTGCTTCGGCTCCCTCGCAGCTGCTGAAAGCTGCGTGCAGACTAGTATCATGGCCTGGGTGGCCCTCTGGACAGCGTCATCATTGCGAGCGCGAATCGGCAGCAGCGCCTGGCCGCAAATCTCCTTTCTACGTACTCATCTCTCATTCGTACCAAGGTTTATCGTGTGGCGTCACGTGGAGGCCGGGATTGGATAACCCGAGTCAGTCGTTTTAGGGCTAGACATAAAGCTCGAAACTAATGAGTTTCGTGAGCTACTTGTTAAGATCGATAATTTTTTTAAGAATGTTAAAACCGGTACATGGCATGGCCCATCCCTATTTTCTGGGCTTGAAGCCCATCTAGGAGCGAGAGCAACCGAACAGACGCTTATACGGAAGAGCATACGAAACGGAAGTTACCAAACCAGCTCGTCTTCTCATCTTCTTAAATTCCCAAATTTCCAATCTTTCTCGTCTTCTCATCTTCTCGAGTACCTCGTGATCGCTTGGCGGCGCCCTAGGGTTCTGCTACCGGAGACTGCGACGTGCTCGTACACTGCTGACCTCCATACTCAAGCCGAGTACTGGTATTAATGTTGTCAATTGTCATGTCCGCCTGTTGTTTGAGGCGCATGCATATTTTAAGTATTGTAGCTATTGTCTTTGACTGATGCATGTCAGGGAATTGTGGATGTCAATACCTAATGCCATGCTCATGTTTGTATGTAATCAATTCATTATGTGTTTTCTTAACGGGTAGCTCGCGAACATATAACGAACCCTAGATTGTATTGCAAAAAAAAACCTAGATTGTATTGCAAAAAAACGCGATAGAGGCTAGACACGTTGACAATGAGGAACCTCCAGGAACGGCCGCTTCCGCTACCACTCTGGACGTGACCACTTGGGGAAACCAAAGCATGTGGCGTCGCGCCGAGGTTGATGAAGATCCTCTCGAAGAGGAAGAACATGCTCGGGCATAAACTGCTGTTGAGATTGACGGGGCCAGTCCTCTGGCAAAGGATAGCTGCAGCCTGGAGCCAGCCGATGCCACCACTGAAGAGTCCTCGCGGGAGACGCAATCTCCACGATCTCCCTACCATCCCCGCACTCCAGCCACAACAGAGTTCAAACCAAACTATGCAGACGCTTGATGAATACATAAGCTCACATATGACGTGCATGAAGACTCAAGACACATGTCCTCTCTCCGAACTCTTAGCTCACCATGCGCACATGAAGATTTGAAGTCGACAAGGTTGAAGACCATGGTTATATTTTCATAGCTTTGAGTCTTATAGGTAAAATCGTACTATCAAGATGGGGTTAGATCTTCAAAGATATAAGTGGAACTTGTCATAAGCTCAAACACTCTCATTATGTGTAACAAGTTCCCTTTGAAAATATCACTAGGTATCAACAAGTGTTAACAACTTGAGACACTAGCTTGAACACACATGGTTAAAGAAGAGGTTGCAGCCTAACAAACTTGTGTTCATCCTAGTGACTCATGTGGTGATAAGCTTATGCCTAGGAGATAGAGTTTCATGGTCATAATTGAAACTCTAGATTCTAGAGAACTATATTTTGTATATCTTCATGTGAACTTCAAGTTGACCGTATTGGTTTCAATCATTGAACACAACTTTCATGCTTGAAGTTCTCTTCACTTTCTTGTTTTTTATCATACCATACTTTCCGTTCAATTCAATTATCTTGATTCCAACCAATAGTATTTATGAATTTCCCATGAACATTACTTCATATAAAGATTATATATCTTTATTGTCATTAATCATCGGAACCATATGTGGGGCTACATGCACTTTCATCCGGCCACCCCTCTTTCATGAAGTTATGATGAACTCGAACCTCAACCCATTCCTATCTCGCTATCTCCTTTGCCACCTCCATATCCACTTTGCCTCACACGCGATTTTGGCATAGTGGAAGAAGATAGTGAGGGACATGTGGCCGAAAAAAGATCGATTGAAGCACACGAAAACCAATTGCCTACTATATGAATAGGAAAACCGCTAATAGTGTTCGATTTACTCAATTCACACCAAAGATGCCTACTCAATTCGGGGGAAGCGTTTTGGCTCCCGGGTACATATGCACCTGATATTTGAAAGGCATTGAACACACTTTGAAATGTAAAAAAATTGTTCGCGCATAGATCTTAAACTTCCTACGTGTTCACGAAGTCGTTCACGGAAAACCAACATTTTTTGTGGCTTATGTAAAAAAATTGATGCTAAAATAGGGATTTTCACGAGTTTTTTTAATCTTTTCAACACAAGTCACAAAAATATCTATTTTTCCGTGAAACGGCTTTATAAACACATATGATGTTAGATGCATCCGTAAAATTTTATTTCGGATTTCATTTATATATTTGATATTTTTTAAAAACCAGGCGAATATGCGCTAAATGGATTTCCGACTCAATTCAGGCCATGAAAGAAGAATATATTCAATATCTCAGAAGTAAGATGGTGCAACGTTATGAAGACTTCATAACTGACACATCGATTGACCTCTTAATTGGACGTCCCGATTTTCCCAAAAAAATCTTTTCAATCCTATAGCCACAAATTAAAATATTAATTGCACATAATTTTTGCAAACATTATCCTTTTTATATATATTATTGCCAACGGAGTATCATAAATTCACCAAATAATATCTTACTCATATTGTGGTTCCAATTATATAGCCAAAAATTACACTATTGAATAACTACAATATATACACTCTTTATTTCACCAATTAATGGAGACATAATAAAATAGAAACATTTCCAAAGAGTATGATTTTACCTTAACAATCCCTTTTCTACTTAGCCTAGCCCTTCTCATCCCTAACAAAGACATGACCAGCAGTCATCACTCATCAGTCACTCCTCCCAAGCCCCAAACCCTTCAGATGACCCAAATCTCCATCCCACATAAACAAACCACACAAAGATTCCCTGCCATCATCACCAGAATTTAGGCCTTTCTCCCCCACAAGCCCACTCCCACAACCAACAAAATTTCACCCCTCTCCACAACCCCCACCTGACAACCACCTCCACCACCCTCTCTCCCCTTCTCCTTCTCTCCTCCGCTTTCTACCTCACACTCTCCCACTTTGACTTTGACTCCCCACACTCCTCCCTCCTCACTCTCCCTGTACTCTAGCGCTAAACCCTGCTCTAATAAACCCTGGGTAGGGTAGCCTAGCCTAGGCTGGTAGCCTCCGATGGGGAACTGCGCCGCCTCCCGGCTCGCCGGCGGCGGCGGCGGCGCGGGCGGTGGTGCGGGCGGGGACCCCGTGGCGGTGTGCCGCGACCGGAAGCGCCTCATCAAGGCGGCGGCGGACCGCCGGTTCGCGCTGGCGGCGGCGCACGCGGGCTACGCGGCCGCGCTGAGGTCCGTGGCCGACGCGCTGGACGTGTTCGTGGCCCGCCACACCGCGCCGGCGCCCATACTCATCACGCTCCCAACCCCCACCTCCTCGCCTCCCGGCTCCCCCAAGTCCGCGCCGGCGCCCGCTGCTGCCGCCATCTTCCCCCACGCCATCGACGCCGCCGCCGGAGAGGCGGACGGACGTGCCTGCGCAAGAGGAGGAGGACAACTGCGGTGCGCAGACCCCGGAGATGGGGCGCCCGTACTACTACACGCCCCCGGCGACGCCGCCGCCGCCTCCCGCGGCGGTCGGCGGCTGGGACTTCTTCAACCCGTTCTACGGGACGGAGGAGGTGGCGGCGGCCATCAGCGACGAGGAGATGCGCGCCGTTAGGGAGCGGGAGGGGATCCCGGAGCTGGAGGAGGAGGAGGACGACGACGAGGGGGAGAAAGCTGCTGCGGCTGCGTCTGCGTCTGCGCCGGGGGCGAAAAACCCTAAAGCGGAAGAGACTTCGCTCAGCGTCGCCAAGCAGGAAGAGGCGAAAGAGGTGGGCGAGGTGACGGGGAACAGTGGCGGCGGCGGGGGGGCTGGAGGTGTCCGTGGTGCTGCCGGGACGCGAGCTGCTGGCGGCGCTGAAGGAGGTGGAGGAGCTCTTCGCCCGCGCCGCCGAGGCCGGCAAGGAGGTCTCCGGCATGCTCGAGGCCGCCACCCGTGCCCCGGAGCTCAAAGGTCTGGCCTTTATCCCCTTCCCTCATCTCATCCTGCCTCGATCTCTCTCTCTCCCCCCACTGCAACCTGCCCATTCTTTGTCACAAATGTTGTCGAATCCCTTTTTGCTGTTCCTGGAAAAAATGCAAGATTTGGGCGTAAAGCTGTTCTTCTTCATCAGTGAAAGAAGGCCTTGTGTTATTTGCTGGATAGATTTGGAGATTTTTTTAATATACCCAGGGTGGTGGTATGGAATTTACTGTTCTTTGTTTAGGACTCACTCACTTGTGCCTCTGGAGGTTAGACAGAGTTTGCTCTTCCTTGCCAAAGTGGTCCTTTAAATATCTCTTAAAAAAGTGCCTTTAAATATTCTCGGCTGATGTAATATCCGCCACACGGTCAATTTGTTCTATGACCTTTTTTCTACTTTGCAGTCATGTCATGATCCAATTGTTTTAGCCCTTTTGATGCTACTGCTTGTGGTTCTTCATTGCCAAGGTGGTCCTTTTGTGCTACAAATGACTAAAGGTGGCCTGCTTCATGATTGGCACCATGAATCTGCACTTTCAGTCCTGCTAGAACTTAGAACAGCAGCACAAGGACTAGCTTTTGGTTGATATCCACACACTACAGACTACAGATTGGGTGTTATTATTGGTTGCTAGTGTATCTTGTGTGTCTCTGATTAATGGTGTTAACATTGGTAGTTCTTTCTTGGTGCAGAGAACTCGTCGAAGATAATTCATGCCATCGCATGGCATCGGTCTCCATCATCCGTGTCGTCATCCTATAGGAGCGAGCTGGGAGCAAGCTCTAACAGTTTGTCGTGGACAGAGAAGAGCGAAACTAATAAGAGCGATATATTCGACGACTATGGTGGGATGAAGTCAGGAAGTCACTCTCAGACTTTGGGGAGGTTGTATGCTTGGGAGAAGAAACTTTATGAAGAAGTTAAGGTGGGTTGTGTTTGGGGTTCTTGAATCTTATTGAGGTTGTAAGCCTTGTATATCTGTTGGACTCATTTGCTCTTTCCTGTGATTGCATAAGTATACAGAAGACTTTCTATCACTGAAACTTTGAAAGTGAAATCAACTGGAATAAATCTTTGATGAAGAGTGCACTGCCTTGAATTGAAATCACACCTTAGTTTTGTATTGACATGTCTAGTGAATAAGGCTAAGTTTAAGACCTCCCTTTGGAATTCTAGACACGGTGATTATTGATACTGCTATATTCATAGTCCTGTCTATAAATGTAAAGCAATGTGCTTATTTTCCATGCTACTTAGCATGCTTTTTGTGCCCATGAATTTCAGTATTTCTTTGTCATTCAAACATGATGTTTTTATTTTACTGCGTTTTTGTACATCTCTTTTAAATGATTTAGTTTCGGTGCAGGCTATTGATCAAATCAGACAAACATATGAGAAGAAATGTGTGCAGCTGAGGAACCAAGACGCCAAAGGTTCAGAGCTGCGTTGTGCTGAAAAAACTAGGACAAATGTGAGAGACTTGTACACAAGGATCTGGGTTTCTCTACGAGCAGCAGAATCGATATCCGATAGAATACAGAAATTACGGGACGAGGAACTGCAGCCTCAACTTGTCGAGCTATTGCATGGGTAAGCTGATCTTTTCCGTTCCTGTGATAGGATATATTGTTGTCTCGTTGCAACCAATACTAATGATCTGCCTGCTCCTTGGCAGCTTTATGAGAACTTGGAAAATAATGGTGGACTCGCACGAAACTCAGAGGCAGATAATGTTCGAGGTGAATTCCTTCACCTGCCCTGCTTACGGGAAATTCTGCAACGACGCCCAGCGGCATGCTACTCTGAAGCTGGAGGTTGAACTTAGGAACTGGAGGTCCTGCTTCGTGAGCTACGTCAGCGCACAGAAGGCATATATCGAAGCCCTGGACGGGTGGCTGTCAAAGTTCATCCTAACGGACACCATCCGCTACTCCCGAGGGATATCTTCCATCGCGCCCAGCAGGGCCGGCGCGCCACCTCTGGTCGTGATCTGCCACGACTGGTACACCACGCTGTCAAAGTTCCCCTACAAGCGTGTGTCGTTCACCATGAGGAACTTCAACCGGAGCGTGCGGGTGCTGTGGCTGAAGCAGGGGGAGGAGCAGCAGCAGAAGCGGAAGGTGGACGGGCTGGCGAAGGAGTTGGACAAGAAGGCCACGGCCTACAAGCGTGCGGAGAACAAGGTGATTGAGACCAAGCTCCTGGAGCACCGCCCGGACCAGGACGTCGCGAGGCAGCGCGTGGAGCAGCTGTCAGAGCGCAAGGAGACACTGAATGTGTTGCGTCGGCGGGTTGAGACGGAGAAGGCGCGGCACCATCACTGCATGCGTGACACTCACGACGTGACCCTCAACGGCTTCAAGATCGGCCTCGCCAGCATCTTTGAGTCGCTCGCCGAGTTCTCTAGGGACTCGGTGAAGCTCTACGAGGACCTCCTGGCACGTGCCGGCCCGAGAAGCCTGCCATCGCCTCCGAGCAGCAGCAGCAGCAGCAGCGGCCGCCCTGTGTCGAGGAAGGGCCGCCGCGCCCGTACCCACACCAGGCCACTGTGGACGCCGCGAGATGACTTGTCAGTTAGTCGGTCATCGGTGTTATGATCTGTTTTATTTAGGACATTGTTGTGTTGTTGTTGCATTGCCCCAGTTTTTTGGACCCCTAGAATGTTTCTCTGTAATGTTAGCGTGTAGAGCAGTAGCAGCACCATGAATACTGGTTGGCTGGGTGGGGGATAGAGTCGCCATTCTTGTGGGGGGCGTGCATATGCATCTGCTGCCTGTAATTATTCTTTTAGTCTGATATCATGTGAGGATTCGCTCTTCTCCTGTTGCTGTCATGATGATGATTACCCAAACTGTTGCAGCATTATTCATACATACAGTCGCAGCACTATTGAATATTATACGTACAGTAGCAGCCAGCAGTATTCGCTGCTATTGCATATGCGTATAGTAGCAGCAGCAACTGGTGAACGGCACGGGGAAATCAGGGCTTCCCTGACCCTGAATAGCATCACTGCTTTTGGATTGGAGGTTGATCCTTTTGGAAGTATTTGTTCTGATACCGTGTTGTGGTGTTTCTTGAATGACCAGATGAAAATCCTAGAATGCAAGTGATAAACAATTCATTCGCTTCTCACAAACTTGATTGTGGCGACTAAAAGAGGGTGGTCCCTGATGATAAAACGATAATGTCCCACGAGAGATTTGGCTAATATCAGACTGCTGCTTTCTTGTTTGGGGCATGAATGGACTACTGCTCAGCATATATGAAATTTCATTCTCTCTTGCGGTGGCAATGTGGCATGTACTAATATATTGCAAATTTTCACTCATATTGGACCAGCATTTCAAATCGCAAGGAAACAATAGTAATAACAAGAGATTCATCCAAGCTTTGTATGGCGCCAGTCTTTGCTGAGACAAGTGGAAACCCCTTGACAGCACCAGAACTGTTCATTTGTTGCTACCTTTATCAGTCTTGACAGCACCAAAACTGTAGCTGAGCAAATGAATATACACCTCCACATTTTGAGCCTCAGTATCAGGGAACATAATGGCATACACAGTACAGCGATAACACTTAATACTATTAGGGAAATTTATCCCCACATACACATGGTAATAAACATATACTGAAACTAAAATTCCTTCCCATGAAGGAGGTACATACATGAGCAAAGCAAAAGCATATACACATCCCTAACTTAAATAACCTTGACATGCTTTTGTAGCTAACCATGGTAACAACAACAGGGCATCATCTATAGGTTTTATTGGAGGAAATGGCAGCACAGCTTCTACCTAGTGCTGCTGCCTCCTCCTTGTTCTTCTTGTGGTTGTGGTTGTGGTTGTGGGTTCCGAAGGCGGCCTGGACCTCCTGCTCTGGGCCGCCTGCCCCACTATGACAGCCACGGTGCTAGAAGTCGACGCCTGCTCCACGGACGACGACTGCTGAGGAACTGCTGCAGCAGCACTATCAGAATTAGATGACGGCACCTGGACCGGGTTGCCGCTCTCAGGGGCAGCATTGCGGCGCACATGCCGCGCTATTGGGGAGGGTGAAGCGAGACTAGGTGAAGCAAGAATAGGTGTTTGCCGTCTCCGAAGAACCCCAACCCTGTTGATGACCCTTGTCCGTCCGCCTTCAGGAACCATAGGCACCTCACCCCCGCCTGCGGACGGAGATGCCTGGCCTATCAGCCGCCTCACCATGGTCGCGATGTCTCGCGTGTCTGGCATCTGCAGCCTCAAGCTCTCGCTCCTGTTCGCACTCGGTCTAGGTGGGACATCATTGCTGGAAGCATCCCGTTCGCCGCCTCCTCGTCCATAGATCGGCGTGACGTTTACTTCCAGCACCTCTCCCTTGCAGACAGGGCACTCAGAGTGGACTGAATGTTTGTGGAGCCACTCGTACAGGCATGGCCAACAGAAGAGGTGGCCGCACGGCGTAACCACGGGCTCTTTAGCTGCGTCAAGACAGATGTTGCACTCAAAACTGGAGTTGCATCCACAGTTCCCATCCTTCTTGACAGCACCAGTTCCTCCCATCTTGCCATCACTATCGAGAGTCTGCCGTCTTGATACATCTAGAGAACTGTGAGACCGCTGGATGGCCTGCGCAAGTCTTTCGGCTTCTGGACTGGTCGCCCGCTGGCTGCGATTCACCGGCCCTGGCCGCACAATGCGGTGCTGTTCGCTCACCTGGATCAACCTCTGCAGGCGGAGCTCAGGCGTCTCTTCAATTGGACCCCCAACAGACCGCCTTGTGCTGACCATCTCTGCTCCAGAGGCAGGAGCTGCCCGATCAGGGTGCGAGAGCCTTTCCACCCATTCAAGGCGAACCCCTTCCAACCCAGCAAGAGGCAGTGGCGGCTGTGGCGAGACATTGGCATCATGTGAGGGTGCATCAAACGCCGCAGCCGGTTCACCAGCATCAAGGGCCTCTTCGCTGTCCGAACCCGGGCCATCAAGCCAGCCAAGGAGCGAAGAATCTACCGCCCATATCGACGGCGAGTCCACCAGGGTCATTGGCAGCAGCTCCTCTGGTTCCGACAATCCTGCTAGCTCATCCGCTGTTGGATCCTCCTGCACAGGACTGACCGAGCCCAGCGCTGGCAGCATCAGCGGCGGTTGCGGCGAGACATCGGCATCATCTGAGGGGGCATCAGCCGGTTCACCAGCATCGAGAGCATCTTCGCTGTCCGTACTCAGGCCGTCGAGCCAATCGACGAGCATCGGATCGATCGGCGATATCTCCGGCGTGGAGAGCGCGTTGGACGGCGAGTACACCACCACGGGCGGTGACGGCGGCGGCATCTCCTCTGGTCCCGGCGATCCCGCCGCCGGCTCGTCGTCCGTTCTTGGAGATTCCGGCACGGGAACGGCCGGCGCGGGGCAATCTATGGATGCACTGAGCCGACCCGGGGGCCGCGGGAGAGGAGGCAGGCCCAGGTAGAGGTTCAGATCCATCCAGCGCCGGGGCAGCAAGGGCGCCCGCCGCCCAGGACGGCTTGTCTACAGCGGCTGAATCCCTGTTTTGAGCTTAGGATTGTCCGGAAGATCGAAGCTTGTCGGGGCGAGCTGGAGACCTGCGGGACGGGGGGCGGGGTGGAGCTGGGCGCCGGCGAGCCGGCGTGGACGGGTCCGGCGGCGTCGGTGTCCTGGCGCAGGACGTCGTAGAGGACGTGGTCGTGGGCGGGGCGAGAAACGGCGGCGGGTACGGGAGGTGGGGATGGGGGGCGGCGACGGCGGGGATGGGCGGCGGCGCGGGTCAATACTCAATACCCTAGCCGTTTCCGTTTGGTGGCGAGACCGTGCGGGCGGGTCGGGTCTGGGGTCAGAGGCTGGCACCGGAGGGTGTTGTTTCTTCTCAAAAGAAAGAGGGGATTCATTTCTGGACAAACTCCCGTCCATCCACCTCGCCGGAACTCGTACTTTTTGCCAAAATCCAGCACTTTGCCGAAAGAGATAGAGACAATTGCCACAATACCACTACAAAAAACCGAGAGTTCCAAAATAACACTGAAATAACCAAACTTGCCAAAATACCACTAGCGTTTTGGTTTTTGATGCCAAAATACCACTATGCACTAACAGGCACTAACAGCCACACAAAAAGACTTGTATGCCCTTACCTGTTCGTACCTCATATTCAAAATCTTTCATTTACTTGACAGCAAATAAGCAGCAGTTTTCGACAGCAATTCAGCAGCAGTTTTCAGCAGCAATTAAGCAACAGTTTTCGACAGCAATTCAACAGCAAAGCAACAGTTTTCGACAGCAATTCAGCAGCAGTTTTCGACAACATTTCAACAATATTTCAGCAACATTACAAGTTGCATACCAAAATAACATGATTAATCCAAGTTCCAAAGTTCACCAAAAGTATGACACTAAGAGTTCAACATCTAACAATATATCACACAATACTTATCACAAACAAGCTGACTAAACTTGTTTGATAGGGCTATTAGTAGTAGATTTGCTCCTTGTAGATGCACTAGGAGGCTACAAAGCATTTGCTAAGACTGCTGCCCTCAACCTTGTCATCGGGCTTGAAGTTGCAATAAAAGGTTGAGAAACTTGCTTCGTTGGTGTGCATGGAGGAGTTGAGAAACTTGATAGGTTGAGAAAGTTGCAATAAAAGGTTGAGAAACGTCAAGTAGGACTGCACATCTACTTCTACTCGGAAGTTGTTCATGATCAACACTGAAATACACAAGCACAGCAAACTCAAAATTTTGCTGCACTTCTACGAAAAAAATACTATGCCGAGCATTGCAAGCATGGGAAGAGGAAGCATACCGGACAGGCTGCGCAGCGTTGGTGTTGAAGGGGACAGCCGACCGAGATGAGGAGGAGTAGGCGAGCAGGGCGGACGGCGTCTCTGGGCGTCGGCGTGCAGGTGCGTGGGCAGGGCGCGGCGGAAGGCGCGTATCCGGGCGTCGCCGTGCAGAAGCTTGGGCCACCCCGCTCGCCGGGCGTCGGTGTGCAGGAGCTTGGGCAGGGCGCGGCGGACGGCGTGTCTCCAGGCGTCGCCGTGTCGTCCCCTCTCGCCGGATTCAAGTGGAGGGAGGGAGGGATTCAGAAGGGAGAGGGTCGCCGACGGTGAGGCGATGCGGGCCGCTGCCATGGTCGCTCGGGGTTAGGGGACGAGTCAGTGGAGGTCTGTCGATCCCTTTTCCTGCTTATTTTGGCGAGGTCTAAGTTTGAGGTAATTTGGGCATTTTCAAAGAACTGACAAACACCACACTATTTGACTAGCGTGAAAGCGTTGACAACTCACGTAGTTGTATTGTGGCATAAAAAACCAAAAAACCCTAGTGGTATTTGGCAAGTTTCAGTTTTCAGTGCTATTTTGGAACTCTCGGTTTTTTGTAGTGGTATTGTGGCAATTGTCTCAAAGAGATATATGCATGGTTGGTCACTGAACTCGGTCGAGACGAGTACTTTGATCACTGAAGTTGCAACATGTTGTCCGCGGGTCACTCAACTTGGTAGAGATGAGTAAATTGGTCACAATCGTGAAGTGACACACTGATTGGGCCGTTGACCGCATACTTTGACCTTTTTTTTAGCTAAAACAACCCTATGGAATCACAAAATCGAATTAACCTATTTCTTTTTATGTTTGCCTCGCTTACAAGTGGGCCCCACCTGTCAGGTTGTCTTCAACCTTTTCCTGCGGTGGAGCTCAGATTGAGAGAGAGAAAGGCTAGAGAAGGCGCTATGGAGGAGGGAATCCGTCCGCGCCGCCGGCGTAGCGGCAGCTCGTGGAGGCCTGGACCAAGAGCCGGCGGCCGAGACACCCCCCGCGGTGGTGGTCCACACGACCTGCACAGAGACCGCGGCAGAGAATCCCCTGTGGTGGAGGAAGGCCCTGGCGGCCGCGGTGCCGGCCTGCAGGGGCGGTGCGACCTGCAGGTGGCTCTTGACGACGATGGCCAGGTAGAGCGCCAGGGAGACGCCCGAGAAGAGCGCGCACTAGGACGAAGAAGCGCAACTTGTCGAGCATCTCCGAGTTCACCTCTCCCGGCAGCCGCCAGATCTCGTCCTCCGACGCTGTCGCCGCCCGCCGCTCCTCCTCCATGCCCGCAATGCGTGGAGCGACGCCCGCGAGGTCCTCCTCCATGCCCGCGATGCAGATGAGCTCACTGGCGCTTATGGAGGACGGCGCAGTGAGACGCAGTCAGAGGCGGATGGCGGAGTCGGCCTCCCCGACCTCCAGCGCCGCCCATTCCCGACCTCTAGCTCCGCCGCGCGCCGCCGCACCGGCGGCGACCCCCACGCGCCACCCCACTTCCTCCCTCCCTGCTTCCCGGCGAGTCTCGGCGAGGTGCTTGTGAATACGGTGTCTCTGGCGAGCCTTGCTAGCCGAAACATTGATGAATACGGTGTCTCTGGCGAGGTGCTTGTGATGAACGACCTCCTGACTAGTGGGACCCACCCTTCAGTGAGAGATAGAGAAAAACAGACTAATTCTTTAAATATATAGGGTTGTTTTAGCAAAAAAAATTGGTCAAAGTATGCGGTCAACGTCCCAGTCAATGTGCCACTTCACGATTGTGACCAGTTTACTCATCTCTGTCAAGTTGAGTGACCCGTGGACAACATCTTGCAACTTCAGTGACTAAAGTACTCATCTCGGCCAAGTTCAGCGACCAACCATGCATATATCTCTTGCCGAAACTTTTTTTTTGACAGAACACGGCATTTAATTGATCACATAACATCAATATAAAGAGTCTCCGGGATACACTTTGCCGAAACTTATGTCACATTTAACCACTTGACGAAACCCATTATAAATCTGACATTTTGGGTCGCCTCCAAACAGTATAGAGCCGAACCGGTGCAAGTCGTCAGTTGAAATGTGCGCCGTAGCAAGGTCGGCTCCAAGCTCCTTCGAGCCGACCTTTTGAAGTATCTAAGTGTAAAAATGTCTTGATGCTGGCACGCACAAATTCGGCTCCATCTGCTGTTGTCGCCGATCTAAGGACCCAGATTTGTAATTATTTTCGTTCAATGTCAGGTGTGTCATTAGTTTTGGTAAAGAGCCAGAATTCGCAAAAAATATTCGAAACTCACCACCAATGCGGCATGGACGCACGACAGCCTCGACGCGCCGTGGTCGAAACCTAGTAGTGACACACTCTTAATCTTGTAAACACAAATACCCATGACTTTTTTGTGTCCTCTTTCTTGTGGCGTTGCATTACACTCAAGCATGCAGACATATTTTTATTTAGAGTAAATTTCATTTTTTACCCTCTAGTTTGATATGTTTGACACTGATTACCCTATTTGACAAGTTTTCATTCTAATTACTCTATTTAGCAAAAGTTATGCTAATTTTTACCCCTTCTAAAATTTTGTGATCATTTTGACCATGGATCACCGCTGTCAGGTACACGTGGTGGTCACCTTGGTGGTTTGTTTTAAGTTTTTCTGTTCATGTAAGTGGTTGCCATACTGGTTAGTATAAACTAGTACTCTGTTTGGTGTGTACTCACCATTTTTATGTTTGGCGGTACTATATTCATGAGGAAAAAAATCCATTCTTATTGTTAAGTGATTTTTGCTTGCTGCCAATCTACTCTTGTATTTATCCTACAAAAGGTGAAATCTATACGATAATGTTAAACTAAGGGATAAAAGGTGAAATCTACTCTTGTATTTATCCTACTGTATGCATGTGTGCCTTAGGCATCACAATGCAGAAGACATACTCGACGTCATCGCTGCTCAAACGCCATTTCAAAGATTAAAACAATGTGATCACCTATTAGCTACTCCCTTAGTTCCAAAATAGAAGATGTTTTCGACATTTTAATTTGAACTACATACATAGCTAAATGAGTGAACAAACATACAAAAACACGTCTATATATATTCGATGTAAAAAAAAGCTAAAACATCTTATATTTTCGAACATAGGAAGTAGTACGGAGTATATTATTACCGTGAAAGAATCGTTAATATTTGGTGACGCCAAACTTGTTCTGTAGATGATGTCCGCCGTCCCTTCCCTTGTGCCTGATCACGATATTGCTTGCTAAACCTGACGATGTTCCTCGACTTTTTTTATTTCTTGCGTGCGCTAGCACTGTATCACTGCGAACCTATTGAAATGATGCCTGTTCTTCATGATTCAAGAGGAGTTCCGAAAGAGGTGTTCACTTATCTAAGAAATATGATCACACGTTAGAAATAGGCTGATTGGGATTGCAGTAAAGGTTCCTATATAAATGCGTGACTATGTTCTTCCTCGAAATCTAGCACAAGCTTTTCTTGATTTATCCTTTGTTCAAAGTTACACAACACTATAGTTCACTTGGGATGAAAGCTCATTCAGTTAGAAACCTACATAAATGCGTGAATACGTTCTTTCCTGAAATCCGGCACACCTTCTCTTGAATTGTTGTTGTTTGTTGAAAGTCACACGATATTGTCTACTTGGGATGACAGCTCACTCATTTGGAATAGTGGTAAAGTTTTGCTCACTGCATGGGGAAATGTTGATAATTGTCCAAATGTTGAAATGGCAGAAGCTATTGGAGGCCTCCAAAGTATCAGATCAATCATGTCATTCTATGCAGGGCTGATTCATTTGGAAAATGATTGCTCTTCGCTAATCTCAGAGCTAAAAGATGTTGGTAGCAGTAAATCAACTATCTCTGGAATAGTGATGGATATTAAAAGTTTGCCTGGAACTATGCAAGACTAGAAGGTGTCAAAGATAAACCGAACTAGAAGATTTTGTGGCTCATCACCTAGCTAGGATCTGCCGTAATGGTTTGGGAGAAGGTGTGTTGGTTGGTACAGCGCCGCCCTGTGTGGTGAGCCTCGACCGTGAATGTAATGAATCTTCCTCTATATGATTTATATAATCCCAAGTTCAATTTTTTTATTGGACTAGCATCGTAAACACCAAAGGAAGGATGTCAAAGGAGAAGAAGGATGAAATCAAACTTTTTTTTTACGTAAACATCAAACATTTGAAAGGTTTATTAGAGAAGGTATTATTCATGTAAAAAACAATTTTCTAGAATTAGGTGCGATTACTTGTAAGTTTATCACCGAAATAGGCCTTCGTCACTACATTCCCTGTGGGTTTCAAGAGACCACCCACATCTGTTGTCACAACTACTGGCGCTGTGAGTGTTACAGGATGGTCACCTTAAGGGCAGATAGAGCAATTCATCATTATCCTCAATTAATTCTGAATAGCTCTCTGCTCACACTAACAATGCAGACTGAAAAGGATCAAATTCCATGGAGACCAACATCGAACACTTGAAGGATGGGGAGGATTTCAATGGCACAAGAGATGTTCTGAAGAAGGTTTTATTTATGACAATACCATGCTTTCTTCTTATCATCCTGCGTGTCAGAGCTACTAGCATTGAGCTTCTCAGGTACTTACTACAATAACTTCTGTGTGGTTGTCGAGTGGAAGTTCGTTCATTCACGAATCATGCTCCTTCACGAATCATGCTTCCAACGAACCAATCTTGCTGCTATGTAACATGGAGAAAAATAATCTATTGTAGTGTGATTTCGAAATGAAAAAAATGAGAGCACTGTCAATCTAGCTTCATTCGTAATCAGGCACATTCGTGCTTCCATTTCTGCATCGCACCAGGCACCAGACCCAGCAGCAGCACATTCATATCCACTCGATCCTGAGCAGTTCCC
Source organism: Puccinellia tenuiflora (assembly GCA_012064385.1). Classification (NCBI taxonomy): domain Eukaryota; kingdom Viridiplantae; phylum Streptophyta; class Magnoliopsida; order Poales; family Poaceae; genus Puccinellia; species Puccinellia tenuiflora. The sequence goes on from QRDG01000096.1 coordinate 2,056,585, forward strand.
CCTTTTGTAATCTAGCTTCTGTAGGTTCAAGTCCAACATGCTGGAGTGTTTGTCTAGACAGAGGATTTTCCAACTCCTGATCAATGTACCCAGTTCTTCGGAGAACCTCTTTAACACCTGTCCAGCTTAGTCCCTAAAAACACATCTCATTTCTTATATTCCAGATGCCCCACAGAGTGGCAGAGGAGAAAATATTAACTACAGAATTTTTATTCCTGCCAACCCACCATCTAGCAATAGATTCAAAGTCATCCCCAATGGCAAAGCCCAAAATTTTCAGAAATAACAATTTCAACCTGAGATTCTCCAAAGCAAAACAATTTCACTTTTACGATTGTTCACCTTAAGACCGGATAAATGTTTGAAACAGCAACTAAACATTCTGATGAATGGAAATACTAAACGATCAAGAACACACAAAATAAAACATCTGAAATTGCTTGACACTTGATGCCCCTTAGCAAGGGACCGATGACAAGCTCACACGGACACCTACGATTCTCTATGATCATCACAATATAAACGGCAAAGCAGTTGAGATGGGTTTCCCCTGGTTCCATTGCTCATGCAGCCAATAAGTGTCATACAGTTTTACAGCTCCAACCATGCGTCAACATAAACGAACCAAAAAGTAACTGCCAGTAAGCTCAGCAAACACCAAACACAAGCGAGCACTATCGACCAGAGCTTTACAGGCGCATTCGTGCTTCCATTTCTGCATAGCAACAGGCACCAGACTAGGCAGCAGCACATTCATGTCCAAGCAATCCTGAGCATTTCACCCCTTTTGCAATCTAGCTTCTGTAGGTTCAAATCCAACAGGCTGGAGTGTTTGTCTAGGCAGAGGAATTTCCAACTCCTGATCAATGTACCAGTTCTTCGGAGAACCTCTTTTAACACCTGGCCAACTTAGTCCCTAAAAACACATCTCATTTCTTATATTCCAGATGCCCCACAAAGTGGAAGAGGAGAAAATATTAACTACGGATATTTTATTCTTGCTAACCCACCATCTAGCAATAGATTCAAAGTCACCCCCAATGGCAAAGCCCAAAATTTCAGAAATAACAATTTCAACCCGAGCTTCTCCAAAGCAAAACAATTTCACCTTTACGATTGTTCACCTTAAGACCGGATAAATGTTTGAAACAACAACTAAACATTCTGATGAATGGAAGTACTAAATGATCAAGAACACACAAAATAAAACATCTGAAATTGCTTGCCACTTGATGCCTTAGCAAGCGACCGATGACAAGCTCACACAGACACATACGATTCTCTATGATCATCACAATAAACGGCAAAGCAATTGAGAACAGGGACGCTGCCATGGCCATCTCCAATCCCACCAAGGCAGCTAGGATAAGCAAGCTCGGATCATAGGTGGCCACGACAGCTCGTACACATACTCCCGCGCGTGGCGCTTGTCCTGGAGCGTGTCTGGCAAGACGGACAACGAGACCTCAGCGGCCTCCTTGTCGATAGCAAGAACATGGTCTCCGACTGTCCAGTAGGCAGACCCCTCGGTGCTTCCCTCAAAGCTGACCTGCCCCCTGGCCGTCCAGTAGTCATTGCCACATATCACCGTAGTGCCACGCACGGCGGCGCCAGAGGTCCATCGGCCACCAGCTGCGGACGAGAATGCGCAGGCCTTGGCGGTGCCATTGCGATAGAGCGCGCACGTCACCCTGAAATTTGACATACTGATGCGCGCGCCTGCGTCCTCGCCATCGAAGAGGAAGACGCCCAGCAGATTGCATCCGCGGAACCACGCCGAGGGAGGGATCGTCCTGTATCGTCGTGCCAGGGGATCGCAGACCACGAGACGTGACACCTGCGACTCAGGGACGTGTGCGCTTTCGAAGAGCACAAGGAGCAGGAGGCTGCCCCGAACGTCGGCGAGCTCCCAATTGAATTCGCCAAATTCCGTCCGGGGGAGGAAGTCGAGCGCGAGGTTCTGCCTGGTGACGATGTCGGCCCACGGTGAGGAGGTGGGGGAGGGAACGAAGACGGGGTTACAGCCAGGCGGACGCAGGGCGTGGCCCTCGACAACGTGGTAGTGGCCGGCGATGTGGGAGGACGGCGCGCCGTGGAGGGAGCAGAGGACGCGGAAGCCGTCCGCCCCGATGGCTTGGCGCCAGCGCTTGCAGGTGAAGGCGGCGCGGACGAGGTCGAGAGGCGAGGTGAGGCGCAGGAACACCAGCCCGAGAACCTCGTCCGGTATTTCATCGACCTTGGTCGGCGGCGCGGCTTTCCTCCGAGCATTCTTGCGGCGGAGGCGGCCACTCCCCATGGCCGCGTTGGGTCGATCTGCTGTAGATCGTGGCCGGCGGCGTCTGTGGAATAGGTGGTCAAACCCTAGCCGGTCGTCGTGGGTGAGGACTGAAAGCCGCAACGGTCGTGTTCAGCGGGTCTGGGTTAGGCCCGGCAATGGGTGACACGTGCCAGGCACGGCACGACCCATAGCACGCGGGCTCGGGAACGAGGCCCACGAAGGGCAACGCGGCCGGACGAGCCTAAAACAAGAAAGTCATCTGCTCCCTCCGTCCCGATTTAGTCTACATCATAGAAAATTTCAGATAAATTAGGCTAACATTTATTATTATTACTTTTGCACACCTCACCATGCATCATAATTATAGTCTCATAAAAAAGAAAGCACCCATTGGCCGGAGTATTTAGAACGGAGGGAGTAAATAATAAGCAACATGAGGCAATTTGTGGAGCTTTATTGATAGTGCTAATATGAAAAGCTCCAGATATGCAAATTGTGGTTATACTACCACTGCAATATCTTCATCCTCTTCTCGAAGTGGGACTATGTCGTTGTTGATGTACTTCGCTAACTCTCCACTACCAAAAAGCACCGGCATTTTCGGTGTCGAAGATCTCGAGGTAGAGGAGGAAGGTGCAAATATCCTCTCCATGCTCCTTTTTTTTTTGTTTCCAACAGTTTGACATACTTTTGTTCATACTTACTAAAAATTTCACTCAAATTATCACGAACATCAGTTTGAGTGTGGGAAGTGAGAGAATGTGCAACCCTATTGATAGCAAAAATTTGACACATTGCGGACAAAAATACCCCATCCAACGACCATAGATTCAAAAATCTGCCTAAAAAGACTTAAAACACCCCAAAACAAGCCAACTTTGGCCAAACGGGCCACTGCCAGCCGGTCACGTTACCCCCACTCCCTGCTTCCATTCCCTCAAGCGCTCCCGTGATTTTTTGAATTTAGAAGCTTAAACGTGTAGTGGTGGGCCGGCACGCGTGCCTCGGGTTGCGGCCCAGGCACGACCCATCAAGCAACGTGCCAGGCCGGCCTGTGATGGGTCTGACAAGCGGGCTGATGTGCCGACACATTTTTTTTGCATGTTAGCCAGGTATACTCCTGAGCTGGGAGCTCCTATACATCGCTCTGCAGCGATGCTTCAAGCTCGCGTCGCCTGAAGCGAGGGCTTCATGGGCCGGTCTGGAGCGGCCCAACAAAAAAACAGTGCTATTTGTTTTCTCTTTTTTGAACAATCTTTGTATCTGAACATTTTCAAAATCTGAAAAATTTCCGAATCTGAACAAAATTGGAATTTGAACAAATTTCGAATATGAACAATTTTCGAATTTGAACAAATTTCGAATCAAAAGAATTTTTGAATTTGAACATTTTTCAAAATTTGAACAATTTCCGAATCTGAACAAATTTGGAATTTGAACAATTTTTGAATATGAACAATTTTCAAATTTGAACAAATTTTGAATCTAAACAATTTTCAAATTTGAACATTTTTGAAAATCTGAATAATTTTCGAATCTGGACAAATTTGGAATTTGAACAATTTTCGAATTTGAACATTTTCAAAATCTAAAAAAAATTCAAATCTGAACAAATTTCGAATTTGAACAATTTTCAAAATCTGATTTTTTTTGAATCTGAATAAATCTCGAATCTAAACAATTTTCGAATTTGAACATTTTTCTAAATCTGACTAATTTCCAAATCTAAACAAATTTGGAATTTGAACAATTTTCGAATATGAACAATTTCCGAATCTGAATATTTTTCACAATATGAAAATTCTCAAATTTGTAAACTTTTTTCAAATAGAAAAAAACGAAACAAATAGAAAAAGAAAAGAAACGGAAACAGAGAAGAAGAAAAAAGCAGAAAAAAATCCGCGCCAAGTGGGCCGGCCCATCATTGGGGTTGTTTAGGCGACGCGACGATGTAGCGTCGTTGCGGGGCGATATATAGGGTTTGCGCCTGAGCTCGAGTGATATGATACTTTAAATAAATTCAATAGAATATTTATGAGTTTTTAAATAATATAAAAAACCTATCCCATAAACATATATATCAAACTCCAATACTTTGTATACCGAGTTACACAAAAAATACATATTATTGTAAATTTTGGAGATTTAAAACTATCAATACTTAGATCCAATTTTTTACAAGTTTGTCGGATGCACCATTGGCTACATTCAAGATATTTTCCAATTTTTTTAAAACTCATAATAATCTTTTCGATTTTTTAAAACGGCTTGATTACTGGAGCCCGAGAGCATCAAACCTCCACTCGAAAACACTAAGTTAATGCTAGTCATCGGGCCGGGACGACACATCCCAAGGCGGCGCGACTGGCTTCATGCAGCCTCGGTTCGGCCCACGAGTCACGAAAAGTAAAAAAAAAAGCATGGCCAATCAATTCCTTGCCTGACCAGACACGTCATGGAAGGCCTTTTCTGCATGTTTTGTTTCAAAGACATGATTAAAAATTGCTGAAAACATAAAAAATAGAAAATATAAAAATTGAGAAATGGAGGCCAAGTGTTATATGGGGATAAATAGTGAGTTTTATCAAGTTTATATCATTAAAACATTTCAGAAAACTGCCATTGGAGATAATCCTGATAAGAAAAAATGATCAAAACTTGCTCAAAAGGATTTTTAAAGGACTACAATTATTCTTCTAGAAGAATCTCGTCTAGATAAACATTTTGGAATGCGGCTTTCAACTCAGGGTCCACGTACGTGAGTGTGTTGGTTTTTTATTTGGCTAGTTCCCCATCTTGTATCGCAGCTGGAGCAATAAAATTCTTTGTGTTAGCGCTACAATGGCCCATCGAGCTTCTCTGATGCTCACTGGATTCAAGAGCACCTGCTGCTGTATAGCTTCTGTGTTGGGATAATTTCCCCATGAAACGTATGGTGCTATGTGACATGGAGGATAATAAACTAATTAATTGCATCGTGATTTCTTATCTCTGACAAGTGACTAATTTTCGTGAAAAAATGGAGTGAGTTTCCATTGACCATTTGTACAAATTCTCATTTTGTACACACTGGGGGTGGTGGTGGTGATACTTCACTGATATCACTATAGGTAAAGATCTGCCTTTCCGCAGAGTTAATCTGAGGTTCTCCAAAAGAAAAAGATTCACTTTCACGATAGTTGATCTTAAGACCAGATACATGTTAAAACATCAACATATGAGTCCGATGAACGGAAGTATTAAACAAGCACGGACACACGAGCAATAAAACATTTGAAATGTTTGCCACTTTATGCCTATAAAATTCAATAGAAGCAAACAGTCGATAACAAGCTCATACAAATAAAAGGCAATTGATATCGTTGCAAGAACACTCAGACTCAACACAGAACACACACGCGAGAGAGAGGAATTCAGAGACGGAGATGAACACGAGAGGTTTTTGCGTCCCATACAACCGCTGAGACCTTTTCTGTTTCTCTTTATTTCAGGAGAGTCTGATCCGCAGAACTGAAAACGGGAAAAACGCCACGCACAGGAGAGCTTACAGGTCATGCCATCCCATGACGCTCAACGTGCTGCAGCAGCTGTCTACTCCGCCACGATCGCATCGGATCAAGGCGGTGAACTAGTCTAAACACTGAATCGTGGTGTGGACAAACACACTGCACGCTTCAAGTGTTATTCTGAAACTGAAACTGAAACTGAACCTAGCTAAGCAACAGGGTTTAACCAACAATTGAGATCCCGCCATGGCAGCTAGGATAAGCAAGCTCGGATGGTAGGTGGCCACGGCAGCTCGTAGGCGTACTCGGGAACGACGCGCTTGTTCCAGGGCGCGGCGTACTTGGGCAAGGACGAGGACGACCAGAGCTTGTCGTACTCCTTCCAGAGAGCAAGAACAGTGCGCCCTCCGAGAGTCCAGTAGGCGACAGACCCGTCGTCGCAGCACCCCGCGAAGCGGATGTGCCGGTGCCCCTCGCAGACCTCCGTGCCGCTGGAGGTCCAGCGGCCGCTGCCAGCGGACGAGAACGCGCAGGCCCTAGCGTTGCCTTGGCCAACGCGATAGAGCGCGCACGTCACCCTGAAGTTTGACAGGCTGGTGCACGCGCCGGAGTCCTCGCCGTCGAGGAGGAAGGCACCCATGCAGTCGCAGCCGTAAAACCACGCCGAGCGAGGGATAGCCCTGAACCGCCGCGCAAGGGGATCGCAGATGAGGAGGCGAGTGCCACGTTTGTCATTTGATGAAATGCCATTTGGAACCTCGAGGAGGAGCAGGAGGCCGCCCCGAACGTCGGTGAGCTCCCAGCGGTGATGGACTTCCGGCCGCGGGAGGAAGTCGAGCGCGAGGTTCCGCGCGGCGACGATGTCCGCCCACGGGGAGGAGGAGGAGGAGGATGGAACGAAGACCGGCTTACTGCCAGGCGGACGCGGGTGCTCGTCGTCGTTTGGGTCGGCTTATATCAGGTTAATTAAGCGCTCCTACTTCCAACGGATGGCGCTTATTTGGGTCGCTTGCAACAGCTACAAACGTAACTCGTGCGGCTGAAAAGGAGGCCTAGCGCCCGACGTTTCTTTCGGGAATCAGGCGTAACGGCCCGTAAAACAATCCTAGCCCGGTTTGTATGTACGTGGCCAGCGTCGACGCAAGACGGGATCGGCCGGGAATCAAGTCTAACGGCGGGCCTAATTTCATGCTTCCACAATAAATGCTCCCGTACGTGACGGCAGCCTTCCTTAACAAAAAAATAAATCCTGTTTTTTCAAGGAAACGAACAACAGAAAACAAGGATCTTTTTTTAGAACACATGTGAAACAATCAAGGATCTGATACGCATAGCTCCTCACACCTCAATCTAACTCTTCATGATTCTTAGCAAACAAAATCCTCTTTGGAAGGAAATTAACGACAAAATTTTATGCATGCATATTTGTTTCCGTGGGAATCAATTTTTTTTGTTTGTTTCCGGTGTTATTTAATTTTGCTTCCTTAATTGGCAACTGGATCTACATCCATTAAAGCTCAATTTTGCTTCAATCTAAATATATTAATTTTAGATTTTCTTGGATGTAGCATACAAAAACCCTGTTTGGAAGGAAACTAACATGCAGATTGACGGTGGCAATCATTTTTGAACAGCATAATTTGATGCATGCAGATTGGCTTCGGTGGCAATCATTTTTGAACCCGGCTATACAGTGGCGGCGCCGCATCGCTGTCTTTCCGTGCGGCGGGTGACGTCAGCGATCGAGTACAGCTGCAGCAGCCCGGACGCAGGACATGCATGCATCCCTAAAAGCAAGTCACAGCTTAGCTGCCTAGCTACACAGCTCCGTAACGACACAGACAACTCGCTCCAAAAAAAAAAAAGAGTCCCATGTCCTCCGTAAGGTGTGAACTACTCCTAGTACAATTGATTTACTACTATAGTAAATTAGGTTGCCACTGTTCTAGTCATGTTGCGCAGTAGGCTACAGCAAAGATGTGCATAAAAGTAGAATTGCACTATTCCTAGCTGTACGATGGTTCGCTCTTTTGAAGCTATCAATTACTAGATTTTTTTAATATAGCTATCAAATTGATTTGACACACCAGATTGTTTAAAGAGCACATACACGATTTTTAAATGAAACTATCAGATTTATTTGATACACCTATTAGGTTAAATTAGAGCAAATGCCACATTTTTTACTGCTACCAGGTAGATTTGATACACCTATTAGGTTAAATTATAGCAAATGCTATATTATTTTTGTGGCGCCCTTGCTTAGAAAAGCAAGAACACATCGTGAAATATGCTATTCCCTGGATCGAGTATGGATAGCAATTCACAAATAGATGTAATACCATGCATCAATGTCAAATAATTATTACATCGTAAGATCCATAAATAAAATATTCTTTACAAATTGCATAACCAAAGGCTAGCTTGAAAGCAAAGTTTGGCAGCGGAAACATAAGTAGCACAGAGAGCTTCATCATCTTCATATGCCACTGGCATACATGTTGGTTGCAAGCTCAAAAAGTAGACGTCCTCACTCGTCATCGTAATAACCTGCAACATTGATGTTGCAGCCCAGGGAATTTGGGTCGATACCTTGTGACAGGCCGGCAAGTGATACTTTGGTGGAATATAAAATGGCAAGACTAATACTAGATGCTTATTTGGCTGGTGGAGTTCAAGGCTATTGCGTAAAGCAAATTTTGTCCTACTTTTCATAAAACATTTCTTTCTCAAATAAGAAATATGAGACACACCCATGGAACACATCCAAGGTCTCATTTACCCGAGTTCACCCATCAAATTTTTATTACGAAATTGGAATGAGGAGATTTTCCATCGACATCCTTGTCCAGCTGCTTAGAATTGTCCGTAACCGGGGACACGGCTATGATCATAGTTTTATTACTCTCGAGAGTTTGTGGCACTTTCCCCACTAGACTCGATCAACCCATTCCATCCTTAACCCTCATTTAGTGAAAAGGAAAGGAGAAGACCAAGACGAGATCTTTCAGAAGAGCTTTCCCATACAAACGTACGAACAATACCCACCTACATCCCCTACATCTGCTTGTTCGTCCTGTCAGGTCCACTCAACTTACTTAATCAAGACAGAGCCCATATGACTAGTGGCTGCACTGGAATCAATCTAAACGCAGAGTGACATCGAATCTCTTTGTTCCTGGGTGGCCGTTCACAAGTGCACGTACTCAGGTACCCGCAGAACTGGGCCTGAGCAGCCACTCAACTTTAACCCACCAATAGAGCAAACCAATTGCCACCCAGGTAGTTCATTAACTTAGTAGAGTTTTTATCCTTTCGCACTACAATAAAACATTTCAGCCTTGCAGTTCTAACTTCTACCAAGTGAATGGGTTCCTAAATCAACAGGAATAAAGGGAGGTATACTAAACAGGTCTGCATAGCAATATAGTAGTACACCTATCATGCATACTACTGAAATAGTCTACAATGCATATATAATAAAATAGTAGGTCTTTCATGAAAGGGTGTATGCACTTGCCTCTTGGAACTTGTCGTTGCTCACACACTCTTTTTCAACGTAGCTCATAGCTCTCCGTTCAATCTATACAATACAAACAACTGACAATAAGCAACAATACAACAATCAAAAGAAACAAACATAACAACAAACATAGATAGAAACAAACAAAACTAGGTTGGTGGTCCAAGCTTCAATACATGATCCCATATGCAAAAAGAATCAATACATTAGGTTTGGGGTTTGCCATTTGGGTCAGGGGTTGGTCTGAAATCAAATTTGGATATTCCAAATTTGAATAGGTTGAAGGGTTGTTTCCAGGTTGTTGGGATTGGTCTTGATCTCTCTGGACAGAGACAAGTATTTTAAGAAGTTTTCTAAAAGAAAACAATTTAAAAGGATTTATAGAAATTAAACTATACTAGAAATACTCCAGTTTGAGTCTCTGATTAAGAAATCTTTTTAAAACTATCAAAAATTATTTATAACAGTGGGATCATGTCATGCATGTTCCAAGGTTTCCAGAAATATTTTATTTGCAAAATTTGGACTTATAGATTTAAAACTATGTCAATTTTCCTCAAATGACTCATTTGAAATTTGAATAAATTTCGTTTTGTTACAATGAAAACTAACAGTGCCAAAAGATTCTACAAGTCCAGAGCTTTTCAAAAAGATAAAATTTGTTAAATTTGGCCAAAGGGTTTAAAAGTTAGGAAGGTTTGAAGGTATAGGGTCTTTTCTGCAAAATAGCCATTAATTCAATTCGGAAATAAAATTCCAGAAAGGACTGGCCACGTGGCTGCATCCCATTGTCTGGGCTCGGGCTTGAGCTCGGCTCGGCTTAGTCTGGGCTTGAGTCTGAGCTGTGGCTCGGCTCGGCTCGATCTAGTCTGGGCCGTCAGATCGGGATCGGGTGGTGGTGGCGGTTTACCTCGCCGGAATACGACGACGGCGGCTCGGTCGTGGACGGTGACGACGATGCGGTGGTGCTTCGGGCTCGGGGAGGCGACGACGGATTGCAGGAGTACACGGCGGAGATGATGGCGAGGTTTCGTCGTCGAGAGCGTTCTGTGGCGGCGAGGAGGCGTGGCCGGAGTGGTGCGAGCGCCGGCGAGCTCCGGGTGCTGGACGGACAAGTCGCTCCGGAGGTGCTAGGGCTCGGAGAATAGGGCGATTGGGTGCGGCATGACGAGGTGGAGCGGATGGAGAGGTCGGCGGCATCGACTGCCTCCTGGAACGGCGGTGGCGAGCGGCTGGAGCTCGTCATGGCGCCGGCGAGATTCGGCCGAGGATGCACCCGTCGATTAGCTGCGGGGAATAACAAACGGTGAGGTCAGGGAGGTGCGCCTCGACAAGGGAAAGAGATTGGACGTGGTCTGGGGCTCGGGGTCTTACTGTACTCGCCGGAAATGGAGATGCACGCCGGCGGATAGGCGGAGCTCCGGCGAAGAAATTCGTCGGCCTGGGGGCGAATAGGAAGGGGCTTTCGGTGGGGAACGGAAGAGGAGGTCTATGGCTTCGCATAGGAACAAACGGCACTTGATTTGGGGCTGTAGAACTCCCGGAATCATGTCGGCAAGAAACGGAAACGTGAGATGTGTCGGGCGTAAATTCCGTGCGGGAGGTTGATGGTGATGATGACGTCATGCATGACGTCATCATGTTTTTTTTCTGTTTTTAAATTGTATCTTTTGAAATAAGCATCCAAATTGATTCAAATAAATTTTGTAAAATTTGTAAAAACCAGAATAATCGATTTGAATACTTTACAACCAATTCAAAGAATATTTTTTTTTATAAATTCAAAGAAATATATATTTTTTTATAAATTTGTAAAAACCAGAATAATCGATTTGAATACTTTGTAAAAACCAGAATAACTCAAATAAGTTGGTTCCCATAAATGTGTGGCACTGGTAACCCTTACAAACTACAGATGCGACTGAAACTCTGGCAAGGAATGCGTGGAGATCTACAGGGGGTCAAAGATATTCAGCGTAGCACGTAGATTCCTGTTGCCTCTCAGACTTAGCTACCAACAATGTACTAGTTCCATGTTGAAAACCGCCGAGTCAGTGTTATGTGATGTCCATTGCCAATGCCTACCTTCCATGTAACCTGAGTAGTAGTGCAGATTGCTTCGTGCCTTTGCCGTGAGATTTGCTGATATCTCAGGTATGTGGTGACTAGTGCCCTGTGAGATATATGGACATGGGCACACACATAGCCGTCACATGTAATTTTCAGTGGTTATTATGGAAAAAATCTCAAAATATGGGCATATGTTTTGACCTTACTTTTTCTCATGTTGGTTGAAGTTAGTTAATGCGAAGTTTTGTTTTATAATCTCCTTAAGATCTCAGGGACGGTATAGAGTAAAACATGCACACACCTCATCGATCCATGTTCACTGCATAAATACTACAGCAGAAGCGAATCCTCTCCATTGATATCGGCCGATGAGTACCGATAGGGAATTGAAATGCAACGTACGTGTACACGATGAGCCATCCATATCTTAGCTGAATATTAAGTAATGTATTACAACGAATAGATAGATTAAGTGAATCCGAAACTACGT